>SJYX01020702.1:140926-180055 GCA_006410675.1 Oreotragus oreotragus
TTTTTTTTTTGTATTTATTTATTTTTTTACACGAACTCCCAAACATGAACCCCCCCCCGCCTCATCTCCCACCCAACATCATCCCTCCGGATCATCCCCATACACCAGCCCCAAGCATCCTGCATCCTGCATTGAACATAGACTGGCGATTCATTTCTTACATGATAGTATACATATTTCAATGCTATTCTCCTAAATCATCCCACCCTCTCCCTCTCCCTCTCTCTCTCCCTCAGAGTCCAAAAGGCTGCTCTACACATCTGTGTCTCTTTTGCTGTCTTGCATACAGGGTCCTCATTACCATCTTTCTAAATTCCATATATATGTGTTAGTATACTGTATTGGTGTTTTTTTGCTGTGTTAGTCACTCAGTCGAGTCTGACTCTTTGAGACCCCGTGAACTGCCTGGCTCCTCTGTCCATGCAATTCCTTAGGCAAGAATACTGGAGTGGGTTGACATTTCCTTCTCCAAGGAAATCCACCCAACCCAGGTCTCCCGCATGGCAGGGGAATTCTTTACCGTCTGAGCCACCTGGTGGCTGTATAGCCTCATAAATTTCTGTGGCCTAAACTTCAAATGTGACTTGGTGTTCTGGTCCCTTACTTCTTGCTCTCTCCTGTGTAACCATTTTCTATAATAGTCCACTCTGTACTCTAATTCTATTTACTTAATATGCTCTCCATCCCTATAAAATCAGTTACAGTCAATTTCTCTATCGCTGTTGCCCACATGGTCTTCATCTCTCTCCTCAAATGTAGAGTCCCAGAAGGTCCCAGAAGGTTCTACACCTGAGCATGACACTATAGTTCATTTAATACAATTTAAATGGACAATTCTGCAAGCCTAAGCCATTCAGGAATCATGGATATAATAACAGCACCCATCTGTGATGGTCCATAACCTGCTCTATGTACAAATCCCCAATTACTTATGGCATATTTCTTGAAGCTCTAGTTCATAAAATAAAGATTAAAAAGAGAGAGAGAGAAAAAAAATACCTAAAACAAGCAGTTATATTTAACTGGTAGCTGTGAAAATGTTTGCTTGTATATAGCTCACATAAGACACAGTAAGCCTTGTTCAGAGAAAAAGGCATCGTCATAAATGTTTTATTCAAAAAAATAATAAAAATATATCTTATATACAAAAGTAATATATTCATTGGAGGAAATCTGCAATTCAAATTGTGAACTAATGTCATGAGCTTTGGAAGCTTATATGGAAACTGATAAATACAGAGGATGTAAACTAGGCCCTAACAAGTTACCATTTAACAAAGAGCCATAGTCTGTTTGGGGTGAGGACAGCTTTCATGATTTAGGGGAAACTTTTTCTTTTTTTAATATGAAGGTAATGCAAAACAAAGAAAAAGGCATTTGAATAATGAAGATGCGCTGTTTCCCACAAAAGCACTGGGGACCTTTGGTTCATTCGGAAGGTGATTGATAGCTTTTCACTGCATATACTAGAATTAGGATCCAAACCCATATATCCTGTTCCTCTGATATCCTTAACATTTGACTATTTATCTTGAAGGGCTGGGCCCACTCCAGGTTTTAAAACCAACCATATTAAAGCTTGAGAATTTAAGATCATGTGATGTTGGACTTTTACTCTGTAGACACAGGATATTAAATTAATTGATTCTGAGTTTTAAAATGAAGTTGGGTTATTGGGAAAAATTCCACTTGACCATAACCTGTAATCCTTTTTATATATTATAGCATTTGTTTGGTTAGAATTTGTTGAAGATTTTTTGTATTTATAAGAGATATTGGTGTATAGGGTTCTTTTCTTGTGATGTCTTTGTTTGATTTTAGTATCAGGGTAATANTTCTGAGTTTTAAAATGAAGTTGGGTTATTGGGAAAAATTCCACTTGACCATAACCTGTAATCCTTTTTATATATTATAGCATTTGTTTGGTTAGAATTTGTTGAAGATTTTTTGTATTTATAAGAGATATTGGTGTATAGGGTTCTTTTCTTGTGATGTCTTTGTTTGATTTTAGTATCAGGGTAATATCAATTTCCTAAAATGAATTGGGAGTTTCCTTTCCTTTTATTTTTTGGAAGTGCCTGTGAAGAGTTAATATTTATTCTTCATAAGATGTGGGTTAGGATTTACTAGTGAAGCCATTTGAGCCTAGACTTTTCTATTTTATTTTTTCTTGTTTTTGACATTAAAGTTTTTTTTTTTTAGTCTATAAATTAGATATTCACATTTGCTATTGGTTTTAAATTGTTCTTATCAAATATAAAAATCATCAAAAAATCAGTATTCTAATTTCAAAATTACAATGTTATCTTACATGATAACAGTAAAAACAATTTTATTTGTAGCTTTTTGATTACTAATTTAATTACTTTATATATTCTAGGTCTGCTCACATTTTCGATTTATTTTCGAGTTAGTTTTGTAGTTTGTGCCTTTCTAGGAATTTGCTCATGTCATCTAAGTCACATAACAGATTAACCTATAATTATTCATACTATTCCTTTGTAATCATTTTTTATTTCTGTAAAGTCAGCAATTATATGCTTACATCCATTTCCAGTGCTACTAAATTGAGTTTTTCTTGTTCTCTCTCTCTTTCTGTTTTTCTTACAGTTTTATCTTTAATCAGACTAAAAAGTTGTCACTTTGTTGATCGTTTCAGAAAACCAGGTTTCATATCATTGAATTTCTCTAAAGTTTTTACTTTCTATTTGTTTATTTCCTATTTCCTTTGCTATCTTCTCCTTCAACATTCAGTATGTTTAGTTTGCTCATCTTTCTCCAGTGTCTTAAGGTAGAAGATTAGGTTACTGGTTTAAAATCTTGCTTCTTCTTCACTGAAGTGTTTTTGCAGTTATACATATCCCTCTAAGTACTACTTTAGCTACATCAATTCCACAGGATATGATGCATTGTATCTTCATTTACATGCATCTTCATTTTGTAATTTCCCTATAATTTCTTTTTTGATCCATCGGCTATTTAAAAACTATGCTATTGGACTTCCTTGGTGGTCCAGTTGCTGAGAATCCACTGTCAATGCAGGGTGGATCCCTGGTCTGAGAAGATTCTACAAGCCACGAGGCAACTAAGCCCATGCACTACAACTACTGAGCCACACTCTAGTGCCCGTGTGCCACAACCACTGAGCCAAACTCTAGTGACCATGTGCCACAACCACTGAGCCACACTCTAGAGCCCGTGTGCCACAACCACTGAAGCCTGTGTGCACTAGATCCTGAGCTCTACAACAAGAGAGGCCACCACAATAAGAAGCCAGTGAACTGCAATAAAATGCAGTCTCTGCTTTCTACAGCTAGAGAAAGCCAGTGCACAGCAATGAAGAGCAAGGTCACCTAAAAAAAAAAAAAAATCCGTATTCTTTATCTTGACTTTTTTGTGAGTTTCTCAAATTTCTTTCCATTATTGATTGCTAATTTTATTTATTTGTGATCAGAGAAATTATTTGTATTATTATAATTAATTTAAATTACTTGACATGTTTCATTTCCTAGAAATGATCTATTAGAAGGCTATATATTCTGCAGTTGTTGGATACAGTGTTCAGTTTATAGGTCAAGGATATTTGGTTTATAGTATAACTTTGTTGAAATTCTGTTTAGACGTATCCACTACTGAGAGTGAAAGTGAGGTAATTGTCAACTCCTCTCATTTCTGTTTCAGTCATGTCCTGATATATTAGCCACTCCAGTATTCTTACAGTTGCTGTTTCCATAGTACATTTTTGCATCCTTTTACTTTTGGACATGGAACAATAGACTGGTTCCAAATGGGGAAAAGAGTACGTCAAGGCTGCATATTGTCACCCTGCTTATTTAACTTCTATGCAGAATACATCATGAGAAACGCTGGGCTGGAAGAAGCACAAGCTGAAATCAAGATTGCCAGGAAAAATATCAATAACTTCAGATATGCAGATGATACCACCCTTATGGCAGAAAGTGAAGAGGAACTAAAAAGCCTCTTGATGAAAGTGAAAGAGGAGAGTGAAAAAGTTGGCTTAAAGCTCAACATTCAGAAACCGAAGATCATGACATTTGGTCCCATCACTTCATGGGAAATAGATGGGGAAACAGGGGAAACAGTATCAGACTTTATTTTTCTGGGCTCCAAAACCACTGCAGATGGTGACTGAAGTCATGAAATTAAAAGATGCTTACTCCTTGGAAGAAAAGTTATGACCAACCTAGACAGCATATTGAAAAGCAGAGACTACTTTGCCAACAAAGTTCCATCTAGTCAAGGCTATGGTTTTTCCAGTGGTCATATATGGACGTGAGAGTTGGACTGTGAAGAAGGCTGAGCACCGAAGAATTGATGCTTTTGAACTGTGGTGTTGGAGAAGACTCTTGAGAGTCCCTTGGACTGCAAGGAGATCCAACCAGTCCATTCTGAAGGAGATCAGCCCTGGGATTTCTTTGGAGGGAATGATGTTGAAGCTGAAACTCCAGTACTTTGGCCACCTCATGTGAAGAGCTGACTCATTGGAAAAGACTCTGATGCTGGGAGGGATTGGGGGCAGGAGGAGAAGGGGACGACAGAGGGTGAGATGGCTGGATGGCATCACTGACTCGATGGACGTGAGTCTGAGTGAACTCCGGGAGTTGGTGATGGACAGGGAGGCCTCACGTGCTGCAATTCTTGGGGTAGCAGAGTCGGACACGACTGAGCAACTGACCTGATTGACTGACTGACTGCCTTTCAATGTCTTTACATCTTTGAGTCAAGAAAGAATCTCTACAAATAACATATATTTTGATTGTTTATTTGTATTTGTATCAGGTCTGACAGACTGCCTTTTAGTTAGGTTAATTCATTCACACTTAATTGTCATGTTGATATAATGGAGCAATTGGACTTACATCTACCATTTTACATTTTGTTTTCTGTATGTATCATGCAATTATTTTTCTTTCTCTATTCTTAAGGCACTGCATGTTCAGTTCAGTTCAGTTCTGTACAGTTGCTTGTTCGTGTCTGAATCTTTGTGACTCCATGAACCACAGCACACCAGTCCTCCCTGTCCAGCACCAACTCCTGGAGTCCACTCAAACCCATGTCCATTGAATTGGTGATACCATCCAACCATTTAATCCTCTGTCATCCCCTTCTCCTCCTGCCCTCAATCTTTCCCAGCATCAGGGTCTTTTCCAGTGAGTCAGCTCTTTGGATCATGTGGTCAAAATATTGGAGTTTCAGCCTCAACATCAGTCCTTCCAATGAACACCCAGGACTGATATCCTTTAGGATGGAGTGATTGGATCTCTTTGCAGTCCAAAGGACTCTCAAGAGTCTTCTCCAACACCACAGTTCAAAAGCATCAATTCGTTGGCACTCAGCTTTCTTTATAGTCCAACTCTCACATCCATATATGACTACAGGAAAAACCATAGCCTTGACTAGATGGATCTTTGTTGGCAAAGTAATGTCTCTGCGTTTTAATATGCTGTCTATGTTGGTCATAACTTTCTTTCCAAGGAGTAAGCATCTGTTAATTTCATGGCTTCAGTCACCATCTGCAGTGATTTTTGGAGCCCAGAAAAGTAAAGTCAGCCACTGTTTCCAGTGTTTCCCCACCTATTCCCCATGAAGTGATGGGACCAGATGCCATGATCTTCGTTTTCTGAGTGTTGAGCTTTAAGCCAACATTTTCACTCTCCTCTTTCACTTTCATCAAGAGGCTCTTTAGTTCTTCTTCGTTTTCTGCCATAAAGGTGGTGTCATCTGCATATCTGAGGTTATTGATATTTCTCCCATCAATTTAGGTTCCAGCTTGTTTTTCATCCAACCCAGCGTTTCTCATGATGTACTCTGCATATAAGTTAAATAAGCAGGGTGACAATATACAGCCTTGACATGCTCCTTTCCCAATTTGGAACCAGTCTGTTGTTCTATGTCCAGTTCTAACTGTTACTTCCTGACCTGCATAGATTCTCAAGAGGAAGGTCAGGTGGTCTGATATTTCCATCTCTTGTAGAATTTTCCAGTTTATTGTGATCCACACAGTCAAAGGCTTTGGCATAGTCAATAAAGTAGACTTTGCATTAAGTGAATATTTTCTCAGTTCATTTCAGTTCAGTCACTAAATCGTGTCTGACTCTTTGCAACCCCATGGACTACAGCATGCTAGGCCTTCCTGTCCACTGCCAACTTCTTGAGATTACTCAAACTTGTGTACATTGAGTCGGTGATTTCATCCAACCATCTTGTCCTCTGTCATCCCCTTCTCCTTCTGCTTTCGATCTCTCCCAGCAACCCGATCTTTTCCAGTGAGTCAGTTCTTCACATCAGGTGGCCAAAGTACTGGAGTTTCAGCTTCAGCATCAATCCTTCCCATGAATATTCAGGACTGATTTCCTTTAGGATGGACTGGTTGGATCTCCTTGCACTCAAAGGGACTCTCAAGAGTCTTCTCCAATAACACAGCTCAAAAGCATCCATTCTNTCAGCTTCAGCATCAATCCTTCCCATGAATATTCAGGACTGATTTCCTTTAGGATGGACTGGTTGGATCTCCTTGCACTCAAAGGGACTCTCAAGAGTCTTCTCCAATAACACAGCTCAAAAGCATCCATTCTTCAGCACTCAGTTTTCTTTATAGTCCAACTCTGATATCTAATCATGACTACTGGAAAAACTATAGCTTTGACTAGATTAGAATATTTTCTGCTGTAAAATTTCAATTTGTGTATTAATATTTTACTTCATATACATTATATACTGACTTTTCTTTTTAGCTATTTCCTTAGTGGTTCCTTTAGGATTTACCATATACAACTTAATGTATAGAAATCTTCTTCAGATTTATATTGACATTGTTGTTTAGTTTCTATGCCATGTCTGACTCTTTGGTGACCCCATGGGCTGTAGCCCGCCAAGCTTCTCTGTCCATGGCATTTCTTAGGTAAGAATACTGAAGTGGGTTGCTATTTCCTTCTCCAGGGAATCTTCTTGCCCAGGTATTGAATCAGCATCTCGTGCCTTAGCAGGTGGATTCTTTACCACTCAGCCACCTTTTATACTGACTTATTTCCAATTAAATATAAGTATTATTATTATTGCTCTACTCACTGTTTCTTCTTTTTGGTTTTATCATTAAACAAGTTAGAACTGTATATGTTACTAGTCCAAACATATTTATTATAATTATTACTTAATGTACAATGCCACAAACCTCTGTCTATAGTTCATCAGGCACTCTGTCTATGAGATCTAGTCCCTTAAATCTATTTCTCACATCCACTGCAAAATCCTAAGGGATTTGATTTAGGTCATACCTGAATGGTCTAGTGGTTTTCCCTAGTTTCTTCAATTTAAGTCTGAATTTGAAAAAGGAGTGCGTGATCTGAGCCACAGTCAGCTCCCATTCTTGTTTTTGCTGACTGTATAGAGCTTCTCCATCTTTTGCTCCAAAGCATATAATCAATTTTATTTCAGTGTTAACCATCTGGTGATGTCCTTGTGTAGAGTCTTCTCTTGTGTTGTTGGAAGAGGGTGTTTGCTACGACCAGTGCTTCTCTTGGCAAAACTCTATTAGCCTTTGCCCTGCTTCATTCTGTACTCCAATGCCAAATTTGCCTGTTACCCAGTTGTTTCTTGACTTCCTATTCTTTCATTCCAAAAAGGACTGTTTTTTTTTTTTTTTTTTTTTTTTTTTTGCGTTAGTTCTAGAAGGTCTTATAGGTCTTCATAGAACCGTTCAAATTCAGCTTCTTCAGCATTACTAGTCAGGACCTAGACTTGGATTACCATGATATTGAATGGTTTGTCTTGGAAATGAACAGAGATCATTCTGTCATTTATGAGATTGCATCCCAGTATTGCATTTCAGACTCTTTTGTTGACTATGATGGCTACTCCATTTATTCTAAGGGATTCTTGCCCACAGTAGTAGATATAATGGTCATCTGAGTTAAATTCACCCATTCAGGTCCATTTTAGTCTAGTCTTTCCTAAAACGTTGATGTTCACTCTTGTAGTCTCCTGTTTGACCACTTCCAATTTGCCTTGATTCATGGACCTAACAATCTAGGTTCCTATGCAATACTGCCCTTTACAGCATCGGACTTTGCTTCTATCAGCAGTCACATCCACAACTGGGTGCTGTTTTTTTTTTCCTTTTGGTTCCATCTCCTCATTCTTTCTGGAGTTATTTCTCTACTGATCTCCAATAGCATATGGGGCACCTACTGACCTGGGAAGTTCCTATTTCAGTGTCCTATCATTTTGTCTTTTCATATAGTTCGTGGGGTTCTCAAGGCAAGACTACTGAAGTGGCTAGACATTCCTTTCTCCAGTGGGCTACATTTTGTCAGAACTCTCCACCATGACCCATCTGTCTTAGGTGGCCCTACACTGCATGACTTAATTTCATTGAGTTAGACAAGGTTGTGCTCCATGTGGACAGATTTGTTAGTTTTACATGATTATGGTTTCAGTCTGTCTGAACTCTGATGCCCTCTCTCCGTTCCTACCCTCTACTGGGGTTTCTGTGACCTTGGACGTGGGGTGTTTCCTCACGGCCGCCTCTGCTGACCTTGGATGTTGGATATCTCCTCTCAGGTGGCTTGCCACTCTAGCACCACCCAGGTGCTGCTCACTGCTCCAGCGGGATCAAGACCATCCCCAAGAAAAAGAAATGCAAAAAAGCAAAATGGCTATCTGAGGAAGCCTTACAAAGGTTCCTATGCAATACTGCCCTTTACAGCATCGGACTTTGCTTCTATCAGCAGTCACATCCACAACTGGGTGCTGTTTTTTTTTTCCTTTTGGTTCCATCTCCTCATTCTTTCTGGAGTTATTTCTCTACTGATCTCCAATAGCATATGGGGCACCTACTGACCTGGGAAGTTCCTATTTCAGTGTCCTATCATTTTGTCTTTTCATATAGTTCGTGGGGTTCTCAAGGCAAGACTACTGAAGTGGCTAGACATTCCTTTCTCCAGTGGGCTACATTTTGTCAGAACTCTCCACCATGACCCATCTGTCTTAGGTGGCCCTACACTGCATGACTTAATTTCATTGAGTTAGACAAGGTTGTGCTCCATGTGGACAGATTTGTTAGTTTTACATGATTATGGTTTCAGTCTGTCTGAACTCTGATGCCCTCTCTCCGTTCCTACCCTCTACTGGGGTTTCTGTGACCTTGGACGTGGGGTGTTTCCTCACGGCCGCCTCTGCTGACCTTGGATGTTGGATATCTCCTCTCAGGTGGCTTGCCACTCTAGCACCACCCAGGTGCTGCTCACTGCTCCAGCGGGATCAAGACCATCCCCAAGAAAAAGAAATGCAAAAAAGCAAAATGGCTATCTGAGGAAGCCTTACAAATTTCTATGAAAAGAAGAGAAGCCAAAATTAATGGAGAAAAGGAAAGATATACCCATTTGAATGCAGAGTTCCAAAGATTAGCAAGGGGAGCTAAAGCCTTCCTCAATGATCAATGCAAAGAAATAGAGGAAAACAACAGAATGGGAAAGACTAGAGATCACTCATGAGAATTAGAGATACCAAGGGAACATTTCATGCAAAGATGGGCTCAATAAAGGACAGAAATGGTATGGACCAAACAGAAGCAGAAGATATTGAGGTGTCAAGAATACACAGAAGAACTGTACAAAAAAGATCTTCATGACCCAGATAATCACGATGGTGTGATCACTCACCTAGAGCTAGACATCTTGGAATGTGAAGTCAAGTGGGCCTTAGGAAGCCCACTACAAACAAAGCTAGGGGAGCTGATGGAATTCTAGTTGAGTTATTTCAAATCCTGAAAGATGATGCTGTGAAAGTGCTGCACTCAATATGCCAGCAAATTTGGAAAACTCAGCAGTGGCCACAGGACTGGAAAAGGTCAGTTTTCATTAAAATTCCAAAGAAAGGTAATGCCAAAGAATGCTCAAACTATCACACAATTGCACTCATCTCACACACCATTAAAGTAATGCTCCAAATTCTCTAAGCCAGGCTTTAGCAATATGTGAGTGGTGAACTTCCAGATATTCAAGCTGGTCTTAGAAAAGACAGATGAACCAGAAATCAAATTGCCAACATCTACTGGTTCATTGAAAAATCAAGAGAGTTACAGCAAGATATATATTTCTGCTTTATTTACTATGCCAAAAGTTTTTACTGGGTGAATCACAATAAACTGTGGAAAATTCTTCAAGAGACAAGAGTACCAGACCACCTGACCTGCCTCTTGAGAATCTGTATGCAGGTCAGGAAGCAACAGTTAGAACTGGACATGGGAAAACAGACTGGTTCCAAATATGGAATGGAGTATGTCAGAGCTTTACATTGTCACCCTGCTTTCTTAAATTATATGCACAGTAAATCATGTGAAATGCTGAACTATATGAAGCACAAGCTGAAATCAAAATTGCCAGGAGCAATATCAATAACCTCAACGTGCAGATGACACCACCTTTATGGTAGAAAATGAAGAAGAGCTAAAGAGCCTCTTGATGAAAGTGAAAGAGGAGAATGAAAAAGTTGGCTTAAAAGCTCAACATTCAGAAAACTAAGATCGTGGCATCTGGTCCCGTCACTTCATGGGAAATAGATGGAGAAACAGTGGAAATAGTGGCTGACTTTACTTTTCTGGGCTCCAAAATCACTGCAGATGGTGACTGCAGCCATGAAATTAACAGAAGCTTACTCCTTGGAAGGAAAGTTACGACCAACCTAGACAGCATACTAAAACGCAGAGACATTACTTTGCCAACAAAGGTCCGTCTAGTCAAGGCTATGGTTTTTCCTGTAGTCATGTATGGATGTGAGAGTTGGAGTATAAAGAGAGTTGAGCACTGAAAAATTGAAGCTTTTGAACTTTGGTGTTGGAGAAGACTCTTGAGAGCCCCTTGGACAGCAAGGAGATCCAACCAGTCTATCTTAAAGGAAATTAGTCCTGAATATTCGTTGGAGGAACTGATGTTGAAGCTAAAACTCCAATACCTTGGCCACCTGATATGAAGAGCTGACTCATTTAAGAAGACCCTGATGCTGGAAAAGATTGAAGGTGGGAGGAGATGGGGAAGACAGAGGATGAGATGTTTGGATGGCGTTACCGACTCAATGGACATGAATTTGTGTAAATTCTCAGAGTTGGTGATGGACAGATAGGGCTGGCATGCTTCAGTCCATGAGATCGTAGAGTCAGACATGACTGAGCAATGGAACTGAACTGTACTGAACTGAACTTAATGCAATCATACATTTCTTAAAGAAGTTGAATAGAGAAGAGAGAACAATTACATATTTATATTTTGCTATAGTATTCTTTTTTTTTCAGAAGTAAGAATGAGTTTTATTTTTAACCTTATTTAGCTAATTCCTGGAAAATAACGAGGAGTGCTTTTGCAGGGCTATTCACATATTGTCTGTTTATTTAACCTTTCTGTTTCTCCTCACTCAGTTCTCTGGATTCTAGTTACCATCTGGAGTCGTTTACTTTGCCAAAATGGCTTTGTTTCCACATGACTCCTTTGTGTTATTATTGGCAAATATGTTACAGTCTAAATGTTATAGGTTGAAAAATAAAATCATATGCATACTGATTTTTTTCCAGTTTATATCCTTTCTTTTTTGTTTGTTTTGGGTTTTTAATATAAATTTATTTATTTTAATTGGAGATTAATTATTTTACTATATTGTATTGGTTTTTCCATACATCAACATAAATCTGCCACAGGTATACAAGTGTTCCCCATCCTGAAACCTCTCCCTCCTCCCTCCCCATACCATCCCTCTGGGTCGTCTCAGTGCACCAGCCCCAAGCATCTAGTATCATGCTTCAAACCTGGACTAGTGATTCATTTCATATATGATATTATACATGTTTCAATGCCATTCTCCCAAATGATCCCACCCTCACCCTCTCTCACAGTGTCCAAAAGACTGTTCTATACATCTGTGTCTCTTTTGCTGTCTTGCATACAGAGTTATCTTTACCATCTTTCTAAATTCCATATATATGTATTAGTATAATGTATTGGTGTTTTTCTTTCTGGCTTATTTCACTCTGTATAATTGTTTTCAAAATCACTTAAGAGAAGAACAGAGGAAATATACATTTCACCTATGTTGTGTAATTCCATAATTAAGTTTACCACTGATATTTCTTTTTGAGGTTGATTCAGATTGCTGTCAGGGGTCCTTTACTTTGATCCTGAAGAACTCTTCTTAGTATATCTTGTAAGCTGTGTCTGCTTACTAGAAGTGTCTCAATTTTTGCTTATCTATGAGCAGCATTACTTTGATTTTATTTTTGAGAGATTTGCTGGATCTGGAATTCTGGGTTGACATGTTTTTGTTCTTAAAAAATTTAAATATGTCACCTCCCTGCCTTTTGATGTTTGTTGTTTCTGATGACAAGCAATATTTTTAATCTTACTGGGGCTCCTTTGCAAGTAATGAACTAATTTTTTTTTTATGTCTTCCAAGATATTCTTTGTTGTTGGTTTTTACCATTTTTATATGATATGTCTACATTGCATTTCTTTGAACTTACCTAAAGTCTTTTGAATTTGCATATGTAGATTCATGTTTCCCACCAAATTTGGAAAGGTTTTAAATTATTATTTCTCCTAATATTTTTCTGTCATTTTCTCTCTCCCTTGTTTTCTGACAGTCAGATTATGCATATGATGGTTTCCCTTTTTTCTTTTAATTTCTGTCCATTTAATTTTTTTTTCCTTTTTTCCTTAGATTGCATTGTCTCTAAGTTCACTAATTCTTTCTTCTGTCAATTCAGATATTCTACAGAGCCTCTCTAGTGAAATTTTCACTTATTAATTATAATTTTCTATCTGGAATTTCCAACATAGTCCTTATAACTTTATTTACCTTGTTAAACTTGGTTTTATTTAGTTCTTTGAATATATTTGAAATTGAGCAGGACCCTGTGGGGAACTCCTGGGTAGAAAAATGTTTCCATGTCCCCCATGTCAAATACAAATTGGCACTTTCCAAGACTACTGTCAACAGCTGAACAAGGACATAATGCACTTCCCCTGTGGCTCAGATGGTAAAGAAGCTGTCTGCAGTGTGGGAGACACAGATTCGATCCTTGGATCAGGAAGATCCTCTGGAGGAGGAAATGATGACCCACTTCATTATTTTTACCTGGAAAATCCCATGGACAGACCAGCCTGGTGGGCTACAGTCCATGGAATTTTCAAGAGCCAGACACGACTGAGCAATTAACACTTTCTGTGGAGACTGAACCCTGTGCTGCTGCGGCTGTTAACCTTTAACAACCTGAGGGAGTTCAGGCTGGAGGGAGGTTCTCTGTGCTCCAAGGAATCAGATGGGACAGATTTTAGATATTTAGTTATTTTCAGGGACAGATTTTATGATCCCGATCCTTGTATCTCCTCATCTAGAAAAGTGCTAAATCCCTTCATGATGACATCAGATCCTTGTAACTAGCAGAAAACCTTTTGTAAAAGGAGTGCTTAATTGTATTGAATCCCCCTTCACCAAAATCTTATATATTGACTGTCTTGTACTGCCTCTTTGGAGCAGTCTCTCAAAGCTATCTGAGGTGCTGTCTACTGGGCTTCAGTCCTCAGTTTGGCCCAAATAAAACTTAACTCACAACTGTCAAAGTTGTGTGTCTTTTTTTAGTCAACACCCGTTTCTTGTTGTAGAAAAAATGGTTTCAATCACCTAGACCTTCTCTGAGTTCCAAAGGGCAGACTCAAGTAGTTACTAATTAAGGAAGTGAAGGAGTGCAGAAACAGAGGGAAAATAGTCAAGAGATAATAGTGCAGCAATGAAGCAGAGTCCTAGTTCCTCCTCAAAGGATACGCATAACAATATCTCTGTGTTGTTCCACAAGAACTAAGGCCCCCACCTAGGTGTAGAATGGTGACTTCAGGCTAAGCACAGGTTCCTGACCACCACTCTATTACTTTACTACCAACCAATCAGAAGAAAATTACACACCCTTGACCCCAAATTTTGCCTTTAAAAACCCTTCCCTGAAAACCATCAGGGAGTTTGTGTCTTAGGGCATGAGCTGCCCATTTTCCTTGTTTGGTCCCTGGAATAAGCCTTTCTCTGCTCCAAATCAAACTTCTGTGTTTGGCATTGCTGTGCATCAGGTACATTAACTTGAGTTCCATATATTTGTTATGGCTATTTTGAAATATTTTTTTCTTAAACCTTGACATCTGGCTGCATTCACAGACAGTTTCTGGTTTTTCACCTGCATTTAGGACAGAAATTTATATTTCTTTGCAAGTCCCATAAGTTTTGTTGGAAACTGGACACTTAAGATAATACATTATATCAACTCTAGATACTGCCCCACTTGATGGCTTGTCATAATTATTTTCCTGTTTCTTTGTTTAGAGAGTAGCTGGATCATTTTGGTGAAGTCTATTCTCCCCCAACCTCCACCCCTAGTCTCCATGAATGTTCTGTTGCTTTTCCTCAGGGATGTAACCTTGACCATGGTCAAAGTCATCTTGGGATGACACCCTGGGGCTACTGTTTGGGCAGCCTCTTTTTGACTGTCTCTTTCCCTGAACACTCAAGCTTCATTGATATTTGATTGCTTTGTTGTTCTCAACAATACTCAGAGGAATAAACTGCTTCTCAGACTGACCCTATTAAAAATAGATTATCTTACAGGGATAGGGAGTATTGTCATCCAGAGGGGTTATTGTCTATTTCTAAAGTCTTTTCTGGTAAACTTTTGGCTTATGGATTAGATTTTCTTTCTAATAAATCTACCAGACTCTTCTTAACCCCTTCTCATCATAGTCCCCGTTGATCTTGAGTATGTCCATAATCTTGAACTTCGATACATTTTGCTGCAAATGATGTTAATTCCTATGGAAACAACTTTGGGTCTTTCTACTTTATAGATTGTTTCTCCTTCTGTATAGAATAAAAGCCCAGCTGAGGCTGGGATGGGGATGGTGGAATGCTTCTGTGTGACAGTCATGAAAATTATTTAAGATACTGAGCTAATGTTTATTATTCTTCTGAATGGATGAAATAAAGAATCCAAAGCAAAGAAAATAGATACAAAAAATACATATTTATGTGTGTGTGTTTGTGTAAACAGTAGAGATTTCAAACGCTGTCTCTTATACACATCTTGATACTTTAAAAAAAAAAAAAAAAAAAACCCTAGGCAAAATAAAATTCTGGAAAGCAGTATATAAAAAAATATATATATTTAAATTTAGTGGTAAAAGTATGGATAGTATTTTTTTTCTATTCTTAAAACTTTTGCATGTTTTGTAACAAGCTTGGGTTAAGTGTGCATTGAGAAGCACAATGACGTAAAATAAACATAGTATTGGTACTCTAGTGAGATCACTGTTAGATGTAGGTGACCACCCTATTGCTTTTCCCAATTGCCCCTTTTGTTTTTCCACTAATGATCAAAATTTCACATTCATAGATACAATCATCTGCACAGGGCAAAATAAGTTGTTTCCACTTCCTGTCACAATGAAGTGTTTTGATAATCTAAATCTGTGTGATTGAAGTGCGCCATTAGAACCACCTGGTCCAATTTTGAAACTTCTCTAAATTTATTTCACGTTTATAATTTGAGTAGCTAATTTGGATTTCAAAACAAATTTATGTTAAATAATAGTTTACTGTTATCACTTTGATGAATATATAAGTGTTTTCCATTCCTAAGCTCTAAATAATATTAATAAATTACTCCATTTACTCAATAATGACAAAATACATAGAAAATTTCTTAAATTGTACTAGTTTCATAAATGTAATTCCATTTAGTTATTATTTATATAGTTATAGCTTTATAATTTGATTTAAATATAATATAAATTTATACTAAATATAAATTTAAGAGTAGAATTTATGCTTTTGAACTGTGGTGTTGGAGAAGACTCTTGAGAGTCCCTTAGACTGTAAAGAGATCCAACCAGTCCATCCTAAAGGAGATCGGTCCTGAGTGTTCATTGGCAGGACTGATGTTGAAGCTGAAACTCCAGTACTTTGGCCACCTGATGCAAAGAGCTGACTCATTTGAAAACACCCTGATGGTGGGAAAGATTGAGGGCAGGAGGAGAAGGGAATAACAGAGGATGAGATGGTTGGATGGCATCACCGATTCTATGGAGATGAGTTTGAGTAGACTCCGGGAGTTGGTGTTGGACAGGGAGGCCTGGCGTGATGTGGTCTATGGGGTCGCAAAGAGTGGGACATGACTGAGCGACTGAAATGAATTGAATATGCATAATGAATTAGGCAAATAAGACTAGAACATGAAACATGTTTGATAAAGTATATATGTCAAAAATTTAATTTCGATATTTTATAAACACTTGAGATAGTTAAATAACAAATGGGTAAGAAGACAAAACCTCCATGAAAAACTAGTGATTTTGAGGTAACTAATATTTGAAGTTGGTGTACCTTTACCATCTCCATCAATAAGACCTGTGCTTATGTGTGTTCCTACTGTCATTGAGACCGACTTAAACCACTGTCACTTCTTGCATAAACTACTGTACAGCCACTTAAGTGATTTTTCTCCTTCTGCTTTTTACCTCACTGCAATTTCTTCCCCACTCTGAAACTGAGTGAGGCAAATAGCCTTTGTACTTAGAATGGCCTGTAAGTACAAGACCTGGACCCTTTCTGCCTTGACCTCATCCCCTAGACACTTCCTAACAACTTCCAAACACTTCCTAACAACTCTGGTCTGTTGTTTCCTGCTTCTTCTGCTCAAAAACTCTTCCCACAGCACATTGTGTCCTTATTATCATAACTCAGAGAACTTCCTAAGCACTCTAGCTAATAAAGACCCTATGATTACCCTCAGTCACTCTGTACCACACCACACCAGCTCACCCCTTCAAAACAGTCATCACTACTGAACTTACTGTACTCAGTAATGCGTTAACTACATATTGCCTGCTTGTTCTTGATACCAACCAGGGTTCTTGACCTTCTCCAATCAATAAAAGTTGACTAGAGGCTAGGCAAAAATTCAGACAAGGCTTTATTGGAGTTTCTGCAGGAGGAAATGAAAACAAGCAATAGACTTCCTTGATTGTTCCCCAAGGAAGGGTGAGCGCATTCCTTAAATGGGATGAGAGGAGGGATGTGTCCAGCGGTGAGGCTGGAAGAGTGGCTGGTTGGTGTGCCCATCCCTTAGGTAGTGTTGCTTGCAGGGGCATGAGCAGTACCCTGCTTTTGTTCGCAGAACACCTCCTTTTTCTTCTGGCTTTTTCCAGGGGAAGTGGGACTTTTTGTAGGGTTTTTGTATCTTTTGTTAAAAATTGGTCCAACTGCAAATACACCCAGTTATTTTTAGTGCCATATAGTTTCTTTGTATTTTGTTGGTGGTGGAGAGATTCATCCAGGTGCAAACGTTTCAGCACTTCAGCAAATGTTTCAGATCCTTGCCTATCACATCTTTACTGGAACTTAACCTCTGTGGAGAGAGAGAGAGGCTTCCATTCTTGTTCCTTCTGTGTCCACAGTAAATCACACATTGCAGGACACATTCTTGACCCTCATGAAGAACTGACTTTGAACAAACAAACTTATTTCAAGTCCAAAATCTGCCTTGCTCCTGAACTCTTTAGTGTGTTTATCAGTGTTTCTGTGAAAAGTAATTCAGCATTTGAAATTTTCACAGTGAATAAAATCCGTTTAATCCCTGGAGATGGCATTATGGTGGTGAGAATGGGACTGAAGGAACTAGGAGTGTCAGAAGTGCACCATCTGGGTCCTTCTAAGACCCTACTTTAGTGATTGCTTAAGTATCAAGAGTGTACGTTGTAGAAGTACCTTTAGCATCCTTGAAACCAACAGAAGTGTGAGCACATGTGTGCACTGCTTAGTTCACTGTAATATTCCTGTGATGAGGCAAAGTGCATGATTCACAGCAGTTGATGTGCATCAGAGTCACAGATGGAGGTCTAATCACAAGGACTCCGCTGGGCTGCTCTCTTGGACATGCTCTGGGCATTCATCAGGTTTGGGTGAAATCATGGTCTCTGTGTGTTGAGTATGTTTCACAGACAGTTGATGGATACAGGTGATTGAGAGCCACCTCCCTGGGAAATCAGCATCTTTGCAAGGCAGGTGATAGTAAGCACAAATTATCTGCCTTGTCTGCCATTATCAGAGATGTTATTGGCTAATTTTAAACACAGGATGAGTGTTTGGGCCGGGTGATCTTCACTGATATTTCCAACCCTGAAGTCTTGAGAATATATAAGCAAAACTCTGGAAAGGTATGGCTTCCAAACTTCTTTAAAGATAATAATTTCAGTGACAGTGCTGTTAAGTATCATAAATTCCAGAAGGTACTTTAGAAGTCTCTTTATTCTCAAAAACCAAAATTTTATTTTTGAGGAATGAGAGCCCCAGGAGATTTATATACACTTTGCGTATATAAGACTCCATAGTCACTAAACCATACTGTTACAGCATTGCTGCCATATCTTCTCACTAAGAATTTCCCAAGTCTTTGCCAGATTCTTGGATCAGGAAGCATATTTATTTACCAGCTCTGTGAAGCAGCTCTCTGAAATGAAACTATAAATCTGGTTAATGCAATAAATTTTAAAATATTTTAACTTTACTATTGGTAGAAAGTTTATGTTATTTGGGGTTAAAAAAAAATCACAGGACTCTCTGTGAGATTTGCTGCTGAAAAAATATCACATCACTCTTTCTTGAGCTTAATCCTGGCCTCCAGAGTTTCCCCGCCACTGAAACGCACGGCTGCAACTTGATTCAGGCTGCAGCTGCCAGGTCTGTTTCCATTTGTTTTCACTGCCTGTGCCTTGGAAACCTATAGATCCTTTTCAGTTACCTGTCTCGCTGCTCCCCTGTGACTTTAAAGCTCCAATCTATATACATATATTCTGCTTTTTCACATTCTGATAACTAAACATTTTTTAGTACACTGCCTAACGGCTAGAAAAGGCAAGTTTTAAGATTTTTTTTTTCCCCTGAATTAAAGGTATCTGTTTCCTGGGAGGCACTGAGTCTGATAGCAGCACTTTTTTTTTTTTTTTAATCTCTGAAGGCCATACCAATTTTAAATTCTATTTAAGGGAGTGGGGGAAAATAAGAACTCTGTTTATTTGAATTGCTTTCTAAAATTCTTCAAACTTTGACAGAATGAATTCAAGCATTCACCTACATGCTTGATAAAGACTTTGAATTACAAAGGAACTACAATTTCCAAGTTTTCTTTTTCACAAACACTATACTTTGACGTGCTATGTATTGTATTTTTATTTTATCAAATACATTCCCTTTCCAGTGCATCTTTATGTGCATTTTTTAAAGCTAAAGCTCAATTAAAATAGTTAATTCCATCCATTCAATAGCTATTTCTTCAACACAACCATTTCCAGACCCCACTCTGACAGCATGGCCCCTCATTGCATGTGACAGTGAGAACTATAGAGAAGTGAATAAAGAGTTGAGCAATAGAAACATACTTCCACTGAGATGACCCAGAGGGATGGTATGGGGAGGGAGGAGGGTTCAGGATGGGGAACAGGTGTATACCTGTGGTGGATACATGTTGATGTATGGCAAAACCAATATAATATTGTAAAGTAATTAACCTCCAATTAAAATAAATAAATTAATATATTTTTAAAAAAGAAACATACTTCTTTTGAAGAACAACTTACCCTGGCATGGATAGGTAGCACTGCTTCAACACTTACAGGAAATAAGTCTAGGCTGATATTTGAAATGAAAGAAAGAGAGTGAACAGTACAGAGTGGGTGTGAATTTTGGAGGCTGAGTTAACTGGAAAAGGAGAAATGGGTGTTTCCAGGCAGATAAATCTGTGTTCTGAAATCCCGGAAATGACAGGAAATGTGCTCTTTCAAGACACACGTGGTCAGGGAGGTTCAGGGTTGCTTGGAAAGTAGGTTAGAGAGAAGGGAAGTTACAGAAGGAATGCTCCTCAAATGAGGAGGGTTTCTGATTTGATCCTGAGAGAGTGAGAATGCAGGGTCAGTCCCAGCAGGAGGCAGTGCTGCCTGGAAGTGAAGGACAGACACTGCTGGCCTCCCAGTAGCAGTCTGGGTTGGCATCTCCCATAGGAATCCAGGTGAGTGATTGAGGGAATGGGCTGCTGGAGAAGGTGGGGGGACCAGGAAACAGGAGGGAAAGGCATGAGGGAGCTGCAAGCGAAGGAAGGGTGAGGCTGGGTGCTTGGTGACTGAGGAGGGGGCTCCAGGCAAAGATCACCTTTGATTTTCCAGGTCTAATCACCAACAGTGTCCAAGGCTTGCTGGGAGACCTTGTGGGGAAGCGGCTCTCCCCACAGAGACCTCGTGACCGCAGGGGTATTTCTGGAGGGAACTGCAGGCAAGGACTCACCCCACCCACCTACCCTCCCTGCCAGGCCCCTGTGCAGGTCTTCATTCATATGTACATTTGCATTCCTCACCTTATGAGACTCTTGGCTGAGACATTTGCCTCCTCCTAGACTCAGTACCTTTTCACCTCTAGCTCTTTCTTTTGTCTCCCAAGTCCTTGTTTCCAACAAGACAGAGGAGATGCAGAATGAGGGCTGGGGAGAAGGTCACTGACTCCACAAGGCTAAGGAGGGAGACCAGGAGGAGGACATCCTGCTGCGATTTGGGAAGCTCTGAATGCAGCTCAAATCAGGCAATGAGAGAAAGAATGAAGATCACAGGGCCTCCCTCCTTGTCATGAGTGATGAAGGGCAGTGATTAGGTTTCTACGTATATCTAATAGCTTCAGTGTACATCCAGCATTCTTTTTCTTTTTTTAAAAAAAAGCAAGTGTGGGTTGATTTGTTTGTTGTTTTTTAGTTTCAAAGTTGTGTCTGATTCTTTGTGATCCCATGGGTTGTAGCCTGCCAAATTCCTCTGTCCATGGGATTTCACAGGGAAGAATACAGGAGTGGATTGCCATTTCCTTCCCAAGTGCAGTTCAGTTCAGTTGCTCAGTCGTGTCTGACTCTTTGTGACCCCATGAACCGCAGCACGCCAGGCCTCCCTGTCCATCACCAACTCCCAGAGTTTACCCAAACTCATGTCCATTGAATCAATGATGCCATCCAACCATCTCATCCTCTGCCATCCTCTTCCCCTCCTGCCCTCAATCTTTCCCAGCATCAGGGTCTTTTCCCTGAGTCAGCTCACCCCATCAAGTGGCTGAAGTATTGGAGTTTCAGCTTCAACATCATTCCTCCAATGAACACCCGGGACTGATTTCCTTTAGGACTGACTGGTTGGATCTCCTTTCAGTCCAAGGGGCTCTCAAGAGTCTTCTCCAACACCACAGTTCAAAAGCATCAATTATTTGGTGCTCAGCTTTCTTCACTGTCCAACTCTCACATCCATACATGACCACTGGAAAAACCATAGCCTTGAATAGATGGACCTTTGTTGGCAAAGTAATGTCTCTGCTTTTTATTATGCTGTCCTTCTCAAGGGGATCTTTCTAATCCAGGGATTTAACTTGCATCCCTCTCTTGTTTTGGCAGATGGATCCTTTATGGCTGAACCACAGGGAAGACTTATTTTAATTTTACCTTCTTCTTTTTCAATCTTTTCAAATATTCATTCACTTATTTGAATTTTACTGTTTTAGGGAGTGGCTTCATTTTTTCCTAAACTTTAATATAGAGGTTTTTAAAAGTTTAGCTTTGTTCTAGTTACTAATACAAGATTCTATGGTATGAATGTTTGTGTCCCTCCCAAATTCATGTGTTGAAATCTTGAGCCCCCCCAGCCTGCCTCCCTGGTCAGGTGATGTTTATAGGAGCTGGGCGTCTCTACAGGTGATTAGAAAATGAAAACAGAGACTTGCTTCATTGTTCAGTGGTTAAGAATTTGCCTTGCAATTCAGGGAACAAGGACTCAATTCCCGGTCTCGAAATTAAAGGTCCTACATGCTGCAAATCAATTAAGCTCACAGCTAGAGAGCTTTTGTGTCTCAACAGCTGAGCCTGTACATCACAACTAGAGAATCCACATGACTTTCAGTTCAGTTCAGTCACTCAGTCGTGTCCAACTCTTTCCAGCCCCATGAATTGCAGCATGCCAGGCCTCCCTGTCCATCACCAACTTCTGAAGTTCACTCAGATTCACGTCCATCGAGTCAGTGATGCCATCCAGCCATCTCATTTTCTGTTGTCCCCTTCTCCTCCTGCCCCCAATCCCTCCCAGCATCAGAGTCTTTTCCAATGAGTCAACTCTTCACATGAGGTGGCCAAAGTACTGGAGTTTCAGCTTTAGCATCATTCCTTTCAAAGAATTCCCAGGGCTTATCAGCCCACAACTAAAGATCCCTCAAGACGCAGCAAAGATCCTGCATGCTGAAACTAAGACCTGACATGGTCAACTAAATCAATAAGAAAAAGAAAATGAGGGCAGAAATTTCATGGAGGAAATTAGTGCCTTTGTTAAAGAAACCCTGGGGGCCCGCCCCTTCTGCATATGTGGAGACTGAAACATAGACAGTCTGCAACTTGAAAAAAGGCCCTCACCCAACCATGGTGAAATCTTGATCTTGAACTTCCAGCAACCAAAACTGTTAGAAACAAAGCTCTACTGTTTATAAGCCACCTAGACTGTGGTATGTTGCTACACAACATTCAGAGATGACTGCCTTTAGACTTCAGACCCACATGACAAGCTCTTTTGGGACTCCATATGCACTGTCAACTCTCCTTTGCTCTGCAGACTGCCAGGATCCTTGCTATAGATATGGGACTTGCCAACATAGATAGCCTATTAAAAAGCAGAGATATTAATTTGCCAACAAAGGTCCATCTATTCAAGGCTATGGTTTTACCAGTGGTCATGTATGGATGTGAGAGTTGGACTGTGAAGAAAGTTGAGTGCAGAAGAATTGATGCTTTTGAACTGTGCCGCTGGAGAAGACTCTTGTGATTCCCTTGAACTGCAAGGAGATCCAACCAGTCCATCCTAAAGGAGACCAGTCCTGGGTGTTCATTGGAAGGGCTAATGCTGAGGCTGAAACTCCTATACTTTTTGGCCACCTCATGCAAAGAGTTGACTCATTTAAAAAGACCCTGATGCTGGGAGGGATTGGGGGCAGGAGGAGAAGGGGACAACAGAGGATGAGATGGCTGGATGGCATCACCAACTCAATGGACATGAGTTTGGGTGAACTCTAGGAGCTGATGATGGATAGGGAGACCTGGCATGCTGCGTATTGGGGGTTGCAAAGAGTCAGATATGACTGAGTGACTGAACTGAACTGAACTGATCCTTTGTGATCACAGGCTTCTCTGGTGGCTCAGATGGTAAAGAATCTACCTGCAATGCAGGAGATCTGGGTCCGATCCTTGGGTCAGAAAGATTCCCCCTGGAGAAGGGAATGGCAACCCACTCCAGTATTATTGCCTAGGAAATTCCATGGGGTCACAGAGTATGACATGACTGAGTGACTAACACTTTCTTTCTACTACTTTTATTTTTAGTAATCATGTAAGCAATTTCCTTTTATAAAATTCTTTTATGTGTTTACACATTCTATAACTTTGCTTTTCCAGAGAACTCTAATACAGATATTGGTACTGAGAGTAATTCTGGAGAAAAAGAATCTTAAGGATGAATTTACTCCTTGGAAGGAAAGTTATGACCAACTTAGACAGCATATTGAAAAGCAGAGACATTACTTTGCCAACAAAGATCTGTCTAGTCAAGGCTATGGTTTTTCCAGTGGTCATGTATGGATGTAAGAGTTGGACTGTGAAGAAAACTGAGCACCAAATAATTGATGCTTTTAAACTGTGGTGCTGGAGAAGACTCCTGAGAGTCCCTTGGACTGCAAGGAGATCCAACCAGTCCATTCTAAAGGAGATCAGCCCTAGGTGTTCTTTGGAAGGAATGATACTAAAGCTGAAACTCCAGTATTTTGGCCGCCTCATGCAAAGAGTTGACTCATTGGAGAAGACTCTGATGCTGGGAGGGATTGGGGGCAGGAGGAGAAGGGGACAACCGAGGATGAGATGGCTGGATGGCATCACTGACTCAATGGACGTGACTCTGAGTGAACNCCTTGGATTGCAAGGAGATCCAACCAGTCCATCCTAAAGGAGATCAGTCTTGGCTGTTCATTGGAAGGACTGATGCTGAAGCTGAAACTCAAATACTTTGGCCATCTGATGCGAAGAACTGACTCAGTTGAAAAGACCCTGATGCTGGGGAAGAATGAAGGCAGAAGGAGAAGGGGACAACAGAGGATGAGATGGCTGGATGGCATCACCGACTCAATCAGTCAGTTCGGTCAGTTCAGTCGCTCAGTCGTGTCCGACTCTTTGCGACTCTGGGAGTTGGCGATGGACAGGGAGGCCTGGCAGTCCATGGTGCAGTCCATGGGGTTGTAAAGAGTCAGACACCACTGAGCAACTGAACTGAACTGAAGGCCTAATCCTTTGGCTAAAATGGAACAGAACTCATTTTTCAGCAGTTATACTAGTGATATGTTACCATCTGCAACTGGATTTTGGGTGATTGTTGTTGTTCAGTAGCTAAGATATATCTGAATTTTTGTGACCCCATGGAACACAGCACTACAGACTTCCCTGTCCTTCACTATCTCCTGGAGTTTTCTCAAAATGTGTCCATTGAGTTGGTGATGCTATCTAACTATCTCATCCTCTGCCATAGCTTCTCCTTTTGCCTTCAACCTTTACCAGCATGAGGGTCTTTTCTTATGAACTGGCTCTACACATCAGGTGGCCAAAATATTGGTGCTTCAGCTTCAGTATAAGTCCTTCCAATGAATATCCAAGGAATGATTTCGTTTAGGATTGACTGGTTTGATCTACTTGTGGCCCAACTTTTAGATGATAGCATAGATCAAATAAATATAAGAAAGTGAGCGAAATGGAAACTGGGTCCTCTACTTGGGTAACAAGTAAAGTTCAAAGTGAGTTTGAATTCTATTAGTACATAAGCATGAAATATAAACAGCGTGATACAACTCTCTGCGATTTACTTCCTTGCTGGCCGAGGGCTTTTGGTGTGCTGTACCTTTGGTTCAGGTATTAAGCAAAAATGTATAAAAGCTTGAAAAATACTAAGCACAAATTTGAAAAGCATTCAGTATTTCTGGCTTGTCACGGTTACTTCAAATATTTGTCAATAATCAATGGCACTCTAAAAAACAAGGCATACCCAGGATCTGTATGTGTGTGTGCTCAATCATTCAGTCATGTTTGACTCCTTGCTACCCCATGGACTATATAGCCTGCCACGCTCCTTTGTCCATGGAATTATCCAGCAAAAATATTGGAATGGGTCACCATTTCCTCCTTCTGGGGATCTTCCCGACCCAGGGATCAAACCCACATCTTCTGCATTTGCAGATGGACACTTTACCACTGAGCCACCTGAGAGGCCCAGGGTAGTGCATAGATAAACTAGAATCCTAAAATAGCAAAACCAAACTCAACTGGCACTGAAACAAAATGTAATGTGCAGCTTTCATTTTCCTGCACTGTTTTCTTAGGGAGGTGGAAGATTTGTTTGCTAACCCTGTGCTTGCCTTGACTTGGATTATATAAACTACATAAGAAAGGAAGATACCCACTAAATGCATAAACGTTCCTCCAACAAAGGCATGTGCATATAATGGAGTGCATGTGTACACTCACTGATAAAAACAAAAATATTTCTTTCCAAGATATTTTTACTCTTCAGGCATGTTTTTGTAAATAGTTGGGGGAGGAATGTGATTTTGATTGAACTACTTCTTCAGAAGCAGTTCAGTCTCTTTCTGACTTACTTCACGCTACATGACAGACTCTAGGTCCATACACATCTCTACAAGTGACCTTATTTCATTTCTTTTAAGGTTGAGTATATTTGTATTCACTGAATTGGACAAGGCTATGAACAAGCTAGTGGAGGTGATGGAAAAGGCCTGGCATGCTGCGATTCATGGGGTCGCAAAGAGTCGAACACAACTGAGTGACTGAACTGAACTGAAGGATGAATTTTCTGAATAGGTTTTGGGGTTCTTAAAATTGGCTCACAAATCTGAATAGATCTAAAGAAACTAATGACTATTTCCAACAGTAAACATAGGGCTGATAGTCTGTGATGCTGTGTTGTGCTTAGTCACTCAGTTATGTCCGACTCTTTGCAAACCCATGGACTGTATCCTGCCAGACTCCTCGGTCTATGGCATTCTCCAGGCAAGAATACTGAAGTGAGTTTCCTTGCCCTCCTCTAGGGAAATCTTCCCAACTGAGGGATCAAAACCAGGTCTCCTGCTTTACAGGAGGATTCTTTATTATCAGAACCACCAGAGAAGCCTGTTAGTCTGTGATATCAGCTGAAAATAAAAACATGCAAAATATCACCAATCACCTCCTGATCAAACACTTATAGGAAGCAAATATCTGTGTGACCATAAGTATGACTCTTTCATACATCTTTCTTCAAATTAATAGGTATAAAATATTGGCTGGTTGTTCATCATGCCATCGGATAAAGTAGGGAAAGAAAAGGATAATTTATGGGTTCAAATTCCTAGCTAAAGTGTCCTGGTAAGGAATATGGAACTAATGAGTCAGCACCAACCATGAGAGTTCAGAAAAGGTCAAAAGGGGTGTGTGACCATGTGTCTGACCACCTCCCAGCATTCTTGTCACAGCATCCATCCTAGCTGAGCAATGGGTGCACCACCAGGAAGGACCCTGAGTCAGAATGATTGGCCAAAGACAAGCTAGAAACGAATCTCATCACCATAAGACCCAAAACTAGAAGCCACATGGCAAAGCAGTCCTCCTGGTTCCCTTCCCTTATTGTTCTCCACCTGGGTGCCTTCCCAATAACTCTCTGGCTTTGTCAGCTTGTATGTCTCCTCAGACAATTCATTTCTGAGTGTTAGACAGAAGTCCATTTGGAGCCCTGGAAGGGGTCCTCTTTCCTGAAACAGAAACTCTATGTAGAAGATCTGGAAGCTTCCATGTCTACCCTCAGAAAGCCCTTGTCTTCTTTAGCCTTAGGGCTGAGACTGTTGAAAACCAAACCCAGCATCTCATTCTGAGAGTGACAGACTCACAAGGTGCATTGAACTCCTAGTCTTGCACGGTGTCTATTGTTAAAGTGAGGGCAATTCCAAGAAATGGAATCATGAAGTTAGAATGGAGGCACCATTGGAGACCCTAGGAAGTGGAGACACTGAGCCCCTAAGTCTTTGATGGATCTGCTTTGCCAAGAGCAGTCTCCACCCTCCTCTGAGGGAGTTTACTCTGGATTGCTAGAGAAAGCTACAATGACTTCTGTGTGACAATTGTCTCGCAAAATACTGTTTCCTCTACTCAGAACCCATCCCCACCATCTCTCTTTGCTTGCAGACCTACATTGTAACGAAATTTTCAGCAAGACTTCAAAAGTGGGGTGTAAAGTATGATGCATGAGGAAGAACTAGCTAATTTACTGCTCTGAAATTGTTCTTCTCTGTGGTCCAGTCATCACAGTGGGAACTTTGGCCACTAAATTGGGAACCATAAATGCAGTGAGAGTAATTGGCTCCCAGGTGGCATGCACCAAGAGGTGGTGGTGGCACTTGATGCCCAAAGGCAAGTTGGGCCTGGCTACTGCCGTGGACAGTCAAGGCAAAAATCAGAATAATGTGACTCTCATGGACCTAGGGAACTGGCTAATTGACTCGCTCCTAGAAGTGAAATACAGGGAAAGCCTAGTAAATTCTTACTCATCTGTATAAACACAAAAGTTTTAGGTCAAGTGGACAAAAACCTAATCTGCCACACACAAAAAAGCTATGGCTCCTTAATTATTTTCCTGATTTGAGTCAGTTTATAGAGCCAGAATATTTTAGTGAATGGGAAGATGGTGTCCTCAAGGAAGGAAATTTGTATGCTGCCAAAAATGTATACTGTTGATCTTTCTCCTAGCCTTCCCCAAAGGAATTTATGGCCTTTAACCAGGGTAACTATGAATTGAGAATAAGGAAGTAATCATAACTTTTGGTGACTACAGGACACCTGCTCCGAACTGACACTAATTTCAGAAAACCCAAGATGTCACTGTGGTCCACCAGTCTAAGCAGGGATTTATGGACATTAGATAATCAAATAGTTTTCGCATAAGGGCATCTTACAGTGGGCTCACTGGCTCCCTAAACTTGTTCTATGGTTATTTCTCCAGTTAAAGAAGGCATAATTGCAATTGAGTTACTCAGCAGCTGGCAGAATTCCCACACTGCTTTTCTGACATGCTCAGAAGGGTTGTTATTGTGGGAAAGATCAAGTTGAAACCACTAGAACTGTCTCTACCTAGGGGGAAAAATGGTAAATTAAAAGCAATCCTGCATTTCTGGTGGGATTGCAAAATTTAGTTCCATCCTTAAGTTCTTGGCAGTTGCATGGATAATGATTTCCACCACACCAGCTTTCAACACTTTTTTATTTATACTGCAGAAATGAATCGATCTTGGAGAATGACAGTGAATTAGCATAAGCTTAATTGAATGGTGACTACAATTGCATCAGTGATAGCAGTTATGGTTGCTTTTCCTGAACAAATGAACATGTCCACTTGTGCCTGGATTTCAGCTGATGATCTGGAAAATGTTCATTTCTCCATCCATGCTGATGAAGACCATGATAAGCCATTGCCATTGGTTGGCAAGGCCAGCAACACATCCTTGCTTTTATACCTCAGACATTAATTCTCTAGCCCTGTGTTATGATTTATCTCCCAGGAATTTTGATCACTTTTCCCTTGCATGACACATCACACTGGTGCATTATACTGATATCATTACACTGGTTATATGTGAGAAGCAAGAATTAGCCGCTACTTCAGACTTACTGGAAAGATAGTTGCATGCCCGAGGATGTAAAATAAATCTGAATAAAAATTTGGGTGGCTTTTGCCTCAGTACAATTTCTAGGGGTCCAGTGATATGAAGCCTATCAACATACACATCAGTTTAGATTTTGGAGGCAAGATATTCCTTATACATGCATGTTAAGTGTTAGTTTCTCAGTCATGTCTGACTCTTTGCCACTCTATGGACCATAGTCCACCAGGCTCCTCTATCTGTGGAATTCTCCAGGCAAGAATACTAGAGGGGGTAGCAATTCCCTTCTCCAGGGGGTCTTTCCAACTCAGGGATTGAACTTGATTCTCCTGCTCTGTAGGTGAATTCTTTGCCATCTGAGCCACCAGAGAGAAGGATCAGTCAATTTGCTGAGTGACCTGGAAAGCTAGTTTTGACTGAGTCTCAGGACAATAGTTCTGTAACTGGTCCCAATTACTGTGTATTTGTTTTGTTCTTTGGGCTATGTGATCCAGCAGATCCAATGGTGTGCCAAGTGTCACCTAGAGATGAGGACATACTTGAATCCTTTGGAAACCCCTTCCTATAGATAAGCCGCAATGAAGGCACTCAGAATGTTGGAGGAAATCTTGCATTCTTTAGGGATATTTGACTTTTTGAGAAACAGATCTTGACTTACTAAGGGGGCTTAGTAAAGACTGATGCTCACTCATGGGCTACTGGACTACCAGGCACTCTGAGCTGCCCATAATGAACTGGGTATTATCTGACCTATTGAGTTGTTATGTTGTATATGCACGGTAGCCAGCCATCATCAAATGGAAGTGGAATATAGGTGAAACCAGACACAAGCAGACTCTGCAAGCATCGGTAAAGCATATGAAGAAGTGGCCTCAAAACATATGGCCGCCATTTCTCCTATACTGCCTTCTCTCTCAGTCTGCATCTTCTGTCCCATCCAGAGTTCCTTATGGTCAGTGGGCAGGGGAAGAGAAGACTGGGCCCAAGTTCACAGATGGGTCTGTGTGACATGCAGGCAGCAGCTGGAAGTGGACAGCCGTGACCCTAAGCCCATTTCTGGGACATCCCTTAAGGATGGAAGTGAAGGGAACTCCTCCTGGGGGCAGGACTTGGAGCAGTGCCCTACCTGTTTATTTTACCCAGAAGGACAGATGACCAGGCTTGTGATTATAAACAGATTCAAAGGTGGTGGGTAATGGTTTGGCTGAATGACCAGTGATTTGGAAGGAACATAATTGAAAAGTTGGGGAGGTGAAAATTTGGCAAAGACATATATGGACAGAATTCTCAGAATGGAGGAAATATGTAAAGATATTTTTGCTTATGTCAAGTCACCAAAAGGTGACCTCAGTGAGGAGGGAGGTTAGTAATTAAGTGGATAGAATGACTTGTTACCTACAAGCTTCTTTCCCCAGCCACCTTGTCATTATCCAAGGACATGGACACTGGGGACATGGTGGCAGAGATTAAAGCAACATGGACTCCTACTCACCAAGGCTGACTTGACTATTGCCACTGGTGTGACTCAATCAGCCAGAAGCAGAGCCCAAGACTGAGTATCCAATATGGCACTGTGTGCTAATAAATATCTTAGTCTCTGACCCTGGTTCCTGGCACAAAGCTCCTAAATCCCTTTTAAATTCCTAACTGATAAGCATGCTGGGAGCATCTTTTGTTCTAAAGAGAGGATTCTGGGTATGTTCCTTGATGCTTTCTGGATAGGGGCTGGTCACAAGAAAGATTAACACATAATTATTATTAATAATAGAAGCTTAGAATTTTCAGGCTCTCCCCTGCCACATACACACTTCTCTGTAGAGGGGAGAGAGGCTCGAAATGTAGTTAATAATTGGTTATTTATATGTGAGTAAGCCTCCATAAAAACCCCAAGAATTTTTTTTGGGGGTTCCGAGACTTTCCGTGCTGACAAATACATTTATACCAGAAGGATGATATACATAAACTCCACAGCTTCCTGTGCTTAGACCCTCTCCGATCTCACCCTATGTGTCTCTTCTTCTTGTTCCTCATCTGTATCTTTTATCATGCTGTTGTTGTTCACTTGCTAAGTCATGTCCAACTCTTTGTGACCCCATGGATTGCAGTGTGCCAGGGTTCCCTGTCCTTTACTATCTCCTGGAGTTTGCTCTAACTCATGTACATTGAGTCAATGATGCCATCCAACCACCTCATCCTCTGTCACCTGCTTCTCATGCCTTCAATCTTTCACAGCATCAGAGTCTTTTCCAATGAGTCGGCTCTTTGCATCAGGTGGCCAAAATATTGGAGCTTCGGTTTCTGCATCAGCCCTTCTAATGAATATGCAGGGTTGATTTCCTTTAGGATTGATTGCTTTGATCTCCTTACTGTCCAAGGACTCTCAAGAGTTTTCTCCAGCACCACAATTTGAAAGCATCAATTCTTTTGTGTTCAACTTTTTATATGGTTCAACTCTCACATCTGTACATGACTACTGGAGAAACTAAAGCTTGATATCTCTGCTTTTTAAGATGGTGTTTAAGTTATAGCCTTTAACAAACTAATAAATACGATATTTACCAGAGCTTTGTGAGCCACTTGAGCAAATAATTGAATCCAAGGAGAAGGAGGTCATGGGAACCTCCAGTTTGTAGCCACGTCATGTAGATTTATAGATCCTGGGGACCTACTGTTTGTGACTGGCATCTGAAATTGGGGGTGGGAGAATCGGTCTTATGAGACTGAGCCCTTAACCTGTGATGTCTGATGCTTTTTCCAACTACACAGTATCAGAATTTAGTTCAATTGTAGGATATTTAGATGGTGTCATAGAATTGCTTGATGTAGGGGAAAGAACCCCACCCATTTGGTTATAAGAAGTTTCAGAATCATCTTGAGTGTGGTAAAGTGTGAGAATAAAGAAAATACAGTAAGAGAAACTAAGGGTTTTGTTTGTTTCTTTGTTTTCCTAACATAGACACCATTCATCAGGGTGATCAGTCAGCCACTTGGTGGTAGATTGATTACATTAGACAACTTCCATCATAGAACATGCAACATTTTGTTCTTTCTGGAACAGGCACTCTGGATACAGATTTGTCTTTTTGCACAATGCTTCTGCCAAGACTGCCCTCTAGGCACTACATCCAAGCAGTATATCCAGACACTGGAATTCACAAGTATTAACATACTCCCCACTATACTGAAGCAACTGATTTGATAAAATAGTGGGATAATCTCTCCAAGACTTGGTTACAGAGCCAACAGGATGGCAATAACTTGCAGGGCTGGAGCAGGTTCTCCAGGAGACCATGCATATTCTGAACCATTGTCCAATATATTGTGTATTCTCCCATGTCCAGAACTCACAGGTTAAAGATAAGGGATGTAAGAGAGAGTGACACCATTCAGTATTACCCCCAGTGACCCACAAGCAAAATTTTTGTCTCCTGCTCCTGTGATAGCATATTCTGATGACCTAGATTTCTTAATTCCAAAGGAGGAATATTTCCACCAGGAGACACAATGATTCTGTTGAGCTGTAAGTTAAAACTGCCACCTGGTCATTTTGACTGCTTCATGCCTTTGAGTCAACAGGCAAAGAAGGGAATCACTGTGCTGCTGGGCATGTTTAATCCTGACTCCCAAGGGGAATTGGGCTGATCTCCACGGGGTAGATCAGGAGCAGCACACCTCGGTATAAGGGATCTCTTAGAACATCGTGTATTACCACGCTCTGTGACTAAAGTCAGTGCAAATCTACAAGACCAATTCAAGAAGGACTATTAACGCCTAGGACTCAACAGGAATTAAGCTAGTCTTGCCCAATCAGGCAAAAACCCATGGCTGGCTGAGGCACTAGCTCTGTGCTCAGTCGCTTCCGTTGTGTCTCATTTTGTGTGACCCTGTGGACTGTAGCCTGCCAGGCTCCCCTTTCCAAGGGATCCTCCAGGCAAGAATACTGGAGTAGGTTGCTGTGCCCTCCTCCAGAGGTCTTCTTGACCCAGGGATGGAACTCATGTCTCCTGTTTCCTGCAGTGGAAGGTGGATTCTTCACCACTGGTGCCTGCTGAGACAAAGGCAAAGAAAATCTGGAAGGGGTATTAGAGAAGGCAATTATGAATACCAGCTACAACCATGTGACAGGTTACAGAGACAAGGATCATGATTGTCATGAATTATTTTCTCCTTTACATGTACATACATATATATGTGTGTGTGTATACATGTATGTGTATATACACATATTTATAATCTTTGTTTTCTTCTCTCTCCTAACTTTTTATGTTATATAAAACACTGATTTTGTTTCACAATGCTGTAAAATATAAGTATCATTAACTTACATAACAGTATTTACTTTATGAATATTAAGAAGAATAAATGTCAACTAAAGATCAGAATCTTTCCCTGGGGAAAAGGTTATTGTGTTTTTGCTTATATACTGAATAGTTATGTCATGATCTTTCTATTGTCTCCATTTGGAAATTAAGTATCATTTAAGGGGATTCATATAGATGTCAAGTTAAAAAGGGATGAAATAGTGGCTGTTCATTATATGTGTCAATTTGGAGAGAGTTTCTGAAGGAGGCTGACATTTAAACTGGTGAATTTTGAATAAACAGATTACTCTCCATAATGTATGTGTGTCTCATACAATCAGTTGAAGGTCTGAGTAGAAAAAAAAAAAATGTCCTAGCACAGCAAGAGGAAATTCTGCAGACAACAGGCTTCATATTTCAGATGCATCCTAGTCTTTCCTGTATCCCTAGTCTGCCACCCATACTATCTGTTTTGAACTTTCCAATCTTCATTATTGTGTAATCTACTTTATTCTAATAAATCTCTTTCTCTTTATCTATATACATCCTATTGGTTCTGTTCCCCTGAAGACACTAGACAGCATGGTGCCCCACAACTATGCAATCAACATCTCTGAATACCTCCAATTAGGATGGTATGAAAGCTTCCCTTCATGATTCTAACATCTGATTAAGTTGTAAAACTTCTGAATTGTAATCCTCTCATTCAAATATGTTACAGCTTCAGAGAATGAGGTTTATTTTGAAACCAAAGGAAGAGAAAAAGCTCTTAGGTGCTTAACTCTCTTGTCAAACTCCACTAGTGGATAATAAGAGAAAAAGCCCAGAAGGGTCAAACAAAGATCAAGTTTTCTGTAAAAGGGAATACTGCATATAACAAGTACTAAAAATCAATGGTTGCAGACTTTTTATGTGTGTGTTTGTGTGCATATGTGTAAGAGCATGTATGTGTGCATAGGTGTGTGCTTCCATGTGTACATATGATAATGATAACAACCACTTAAACATTAGCTAAGAGTAGACATCATGTGAGATTTACCAAATCTGAAATGTGTCAAAATAGTCTTTCAGTTTTATCCAGTACTAACATTTTTGCTTTTAAAGTTTAAATATCAGTAAAGGGAAATTTATTTTTGGTTAATCATTGAGTAAAGAAGTAATATTAACTATAGAATATAATCCTGATTCATTTAGTGAAGTAATGGCTTAAATCAAATGAGGTCTAATTCCCCCTAAGTTGTCTGTGTTGTACCTACATTTTAAGAAAATGTTTTGAAAACTATGCATTTATCTTATTCCAAGATGAAAAATACAGAAATAAGGACTTTTTTTTTTCCTGATCAGTTGTCTAAAAAACATTTGAGCAGTAAATAATAAACAGCAAATGTTATATTTTCTTATATTTAATTAACATTGCACAGAAGTTATGTGGCTTCCCAGGTGGTTCAGGGATAAAAGGATCCGCCTGCAATTCAGGAAGCCCAGGTTCAATCCCTGTGACTGGAAGACCTCCTAGAAGAGAGCATGGCAACTCAGTCTAGTATTCTTGCCTGGAGAATCCCATGAACAGAGGAGCCTGGCACGCTACAGTCCACAGGGTCGCAGAGTCAGACACGACTGAAACGACTTAGCACACACCCATGCAGAAGTTATTACTGGGTTGTGTTTTCGCTGTGCTGTGCTGAGTTGATTCAGTCATGCAACCCTATGGACTATAGCCTGCCAGGCTCCTCTGTCCATGGGATTCTCCAGGCAAGAATAGTGGAGTGGGTTGCCATGCCCTTCTCCAGGTATGGACACAGGTGTGGAACCCACATACCATACCTTCCAGACACAGGTATGGAACCTGCATCTCTTANCCAGGCTCCTCTGTCCATGGGATTCTCCAGGCAAGAATAGTGGAGTGGGTTGCCATGCCCTTCTCCAGGTATGGACACAGGTGTGGAACCCACATACCATACCTTCCAGACACAGGTATGGAACCTGCATCTCTTATGTATCCTGCATTGGCAGGCAGGTTCTTTACCATTAGCACCACTGAGGAAGGAGAGCAAGTCAATTCCAATTGAATAAATCCTTGACTCTTTATAAATTCTAGGTGAAATTAGTTACAGCTTTAACTCTATGTTGAAAAAAAAAGTCTTTAATATTGCAAATATTTGAAAGTCAGGGGAAAATACCCTTGAACTTTAACCTGTCCACTGCAGGGGAGAGGTTGCAGGTGCGTGCTTATGTTAATCACTTAGCAGAAGTTTCACATGCTTTGTTGTATTATAATCACTTCAGGAAGTTAGTAAAAAATTGAAATAAAACAAAATCTGTAGCTTTCGACAGAATGTTGATGTTAGGAGGATATATTGAGAAAAATAATAAACACTAAAGTTTAAAAGTAAATAGGATTTTAGGAAGCTGTGGAGTAGGAATTGTGTCTGCCTTTTATTTTGTAACTCAACACCAGGTGCATGATATATTAGAGATGCAAGTGGAATCGAGCACAGTCTAATAGAACAAAAGCAATTTGCTTTATCCGACTAATTGAGGCATAAATAATTATAATGCTCAGTCTTGTAGAAAATAAAAAAGGCTCATTAAAGGCAGGGTGTGAACAGGAGTGCAATGTTAACTTGGTTAACATCCCTAAACCCATATTGATTTTTAAATTGCTGTTCTTGAATGTCCAATGTCCAAGAATCTAGAAAAACAGGGCATAATACTCTGCAACCAAAGGCATAATACTCTGCACCCACATTCTACCATTAATATGCTTAATTTTTAAAATGAAATAACCTTTAAAGTGTGAGGTGAACTATAGCAGTTGGAAATAATGACTAGTAAGGCCTTTAGGATCCCTGTAGGCAAGGTCATTGAGGGAAATTTGAGGTTTGGCAACAAACTGAAGGAAACCACAGTTAAAAGATAGGGTAACTTGCAGGATGTTAGAGGTTAAGGCATCTCTCCTAAAGACACCTATTCCTGATTTGGTGACGAATATTAACACCAGGGAGCAATAGTCATTATCTAAAACATTTCATGTTGCTGACACTCTGATCAGAAGTGATTCTTAAAGATACTGGAGTTCGAAGAATAATGTTCATGCTTTCTTGAACATATTTTAAAATCTGCCTGAAATCATGGGAATTTTATATAAAATGTTTTCTCTTATTGACAGAAATATGTATTATGTTTTATATATTTAGGTGTATTTCCTAGCATTTATTTGAGCAAAGTCTTCATTAGTGCAGCCATAGAGTATTTTCCAATTTGTAAAGCCTGTTTTACCCAGCAAGATGCTCTAGAGATGAGTTTAATGGTGCATGATAATGCTTATCGCAAGATGTCTTGTGATGTTATCTAATTAAAAGAAGAGAGAAAATTTCTATAACTTGTTATTCAAGGATTCTGGAAATGTGGAAAAATAAAGCTTCTGAATAAAAAAAATATAAAAAGGTCATTATGTTGCTTCATCGAGTTCATTTTTGTGAAGAGAAAAGTACTTATTTGTTTATCAGTTCTTCTGGAATACTATTCAAACATACAAATGGTGTTTGGCAAGTGCTATGAGCAAAATAGTACTAGTTATTGTTAAAGAAATTGAAATCCCTCTTAAGAGGACCTGTCTATATCAAGATGTAAAGAAGGTGGTCTAAGAAATAAATGTCTTATTATTGGCATGGAAACAGAAGAGCAACAAAGTACTTAGAACAAACCTAATGCAGAATAAATCCTTAAAAACCATTTTTCATTATTACCATATATGCATTTCAAATAGTTGCTTAGCTTCCTTTGGTCTAGTTTAGATAAAAATCCCAGGAAGCAGGGTTTCCCTAGTAGCTCAGATGGTAAAGAATCTATCTGAAGTGTAGGAGACCTGGGTTTGGTCCCTGGGCATGTCTTATTATTGGCATGGAAACAGAAGAGCAACAAAGTACTTAGAACAAACCTAATGCAGAATAAATCCTTAAAAACCATTTTTCATTATTACCATATATGCATTTCAAATAGTTGCTTAGCTTCCTTTGGTCTAGTTTAGATAAAAATCCCAGGAAGCAGGGTTTCCCTAGTAGCTCAGATGGTAAAGAATCTATCTGAAGTGTAGGAGACCTGGGTTTGGTCCCTGGGCCAGGAAGATCCCCTGGAGAAAGGAATGGCAACTCACTCCAGTATTCTTGCCTGGAGAATTCCATGGACAGAGGGTCCTGGCATGCTACAGTCCATGGGGTTGCAAAGAGTCGGACACAACTGAGCAACTAACACACACACATTCTTGTAAGAAGCCAGATTTGGCCACAGATCTTCTAGGTTTCAAATGGCCATGTGTTAGGTTCTGACTTCTAGGCATGTCTAGACCAATGCTAACTAACTAAAGAAATTCAAGAGATCATTTGATCCAGTTATCATGATCTTTATGTTAGGTAGCCACATTTCATCTGATTATGTGTCTTGCTCATTGTTCATTTTTAAATTTATTTATTTTAATTGTAGGCTAATTACTTTACAATATCGTATTGTAAAGTAATGGTATTTGCCATACATCAACATGAATCCGCCACGAGTGTACACGTGTTCCCCCATGCTGAACCCCCGTTCCTCCTCCCTCCCCATACTATCCTTCTGGGTCATCCCAGTGCACCAGCCCCAAGCATCCTGCATCCTGAATCAAACCTGGACTGGTGATTCATTTCTTATATGATATTATATATGTTTCAATGCCATTCTCCCAAATCATCCCACCCTCTCCCTCTCCCACAGAGTCCAAAATACTGTTCTATACATCTGTGTCTCTTTTGCTGTTTTGCATACAGGGTCATTGTTCAAAATAGGTTATCCCAAACATTCTAATTTCATGAAAGAAAACATAGATTGTAAGAACCTTAATAAAGACCTTGGCAATGATTTTTTTTTTTTTTTGAGTTGACAACAAAAGTAAAAGCTGAAAAAGTAAATGAATGGAACCACATCAAAGTAGACAAACAAACAAACAAAAAAAACTAATGAGCAAAAAAATAACTGTACAGTAAAGGAAATCATCAATGAAATGAAAAAGCAATATGTGGAATGGAAGCAAATATTTGCAAATAATATAGCAGATAAAGGCTAATATCCAAAACATCTAGACACTATTATAGCTCAATACAAATAACGATAATAAAAATCTGATTTTAAAAATAATTAAACAAATTCTATATAAAAATTTCCAAAGAAGACATAAGATGGCCAACAGGTACATGAAAAAGTGCTAGTCCACACTAGTCACCAGTTCAGTTCACTTCAGTCACTCAGTCATGCCCGACTCATTGAGACCCCATGAATTGCAGCATGCGAGGCCTCCCTGTCCGTCACCAACTCCCAGAGTTCACGCAAACTCATGTCAATCAAATCGGTGATGCCATCCAGCCATCTCATCCTTTGTCATCCCCTTCTCCTCCTGCTCCCAATCCCTCACAGCATCAGAGACTTTGGCAATGAGCCAACTCTTCGCTTGAGGTGACCAAAGTATTGGAGTTTCAGCTTCAGCATCAGTCCTTCCAAAGAACACTCAGGACTGATCTCCACCATCAAATAAAGCCTGACACTGTTTCCACTGTTTCTCATTTCATGAAAGAAATCGTAGATTGTAAGAACCTTAATAAAGACCTTGGCAATGATTTTTTTGTTTCCCATGAAGTGATGGGACCAGATGCCATGATCTTTGTTTTCTGAACGTTGAGCTTTAAGCCAGCTTTTTTACTCTCCTCTTTCACTTTCATCAAGAGGCTTTTTAGTTTCCCTTCACTTTCTGCTGTAAGGGTGGTATCATCTGCACATCTGAGGTTATTGATATTTCTCCCAGTAATCTTGATTCCAGCTTGTGTTTCTTTCAGCCCAGCATTTCTCATGATGTACTCTGCATAGAAGTTAAATAAGCAGGGAGACAATATACAGCCTTGACGTACTCCTTTTTCTATTTGGAACCAGTCTGTTGTTCCATGTCCAGTTCTAACTGTTGCTT
>SJYX01020702.1:180067-193751 GCA_006410675.1 Oreotragus oreotragus
CAGTAATCTTGATTCCAGCTTGTGTTTCTTTCAGCCCAGCATTTCTCATGATGTACTCTGCATAGAAGTTAAATAAGCATGGAGACAATATACAGCCTTGACGTACTCCTTTTTCTATTTGGAACCAGTCTGTTGTTCCATGTCCAGTTCTAACTGTTGCTTTCTAACCTGCACACAGGTTTCTCAAGAGGCAGGTCAGGTGGTCTAGTATTCCCATCTCTTTCAGAATTTTCCACAGTTTACTGTGATCCACACAGTCAAAGGCTTTGGCATAGTCAATAAAGCAGAAATAGATTTTTTTTTTGAACTCTCTTGCTTTTTCCATGATCGAGCAGATGTTGGCAATTTGATCTCTGGTTCCTCTGCTTTTTCTAAAACCAGCTTGAATATCTGGAAGTTCACCATTCACATATTGCTGAAGCCTGCCTTGAGGAATTTTGTGCATTACTTACTAGCATGTGAGATGAGTGAAATTGTGAGGTAGTTTGAGCATTCTTTGGCATTGCCTTTCTTTGGTATTGGAATGAAAACTAACCTTTTCCAGTCTTGTGGCCACTGCTGAGTTTTCCAATTCGTTGGCATATTGAATGCATCACTTTCTCAGGATTTGAAATAGCTCAACTGGAATTCCATCACCTTGACTAGCTTTGTTTGTAGTGATGCTTTCTAAGGTCCACTTGACTTCACACTCCAGGATGTCTGGCTCTAGATGAGTGATCACATCCTCATGATTATCTGGGTTGTGAAGATCATTTTTGTACAGTTCTTTGTATTCTTGCCACCTCTTCTTAATATCTTATTCTTCTGTTAGGTCCATACCATTTCTGTCCTTTATTGAGCCCATCTTTGCATAAAATGTTCCCTTGGTATCTCTAATTTTCTTGAAGAGATCTCTAGTCTTTCCCATTCTGTTGTTTTCCTCTATATCTTTGCATTAATCGCTGAGGAAGGCTTTCTTATCTCTCCTTGCTATTCTTTGGAACTCAGGGAAATGTCAATCAAAACTACCATGAGATATCACTTCACACCTGTTAAAATGCTGTTACAGTAAAGACAATAAATACTAAATGTTGGTAAAGACTTGCAGAAAAGGTAACCATTGTGCACCATTCATGGGAATGTAAAACTGGTACAACCAATATAAAAAACAGTATGGAGACTTCTCTCAAAAAATTAAAAATAGATTTAGCATATGATTGAGCAATTCCACTCCTGGATATTTAGTCAAAGGAAATGAAATCACTGTTTTGGAAAAATATCTTCATCCCCATGGTTATTTCATCATTACTTACAGTAGTCATTACCTGCAATAGAATCTCAAGGGTCTTTGAATTGTGGTGGTGGAGAAGACTCTTGAGAGTCTTTGGACAGCAAGGAGATCAAAGCAGTCTATCCTAAAGCAAATCAACCATGAATATTCACTGGAAGGACTGATGCTTAAGCTGAAACGCTAATATTTTGGTTTACCTGATGTGAAGCACTGACTCATTGGAAAAGACCCTAATGCTGGGAAATACTGAGGGCAAGAGGAGAGAGTGGGTAACAATGGATGAGATGGTGGCATCACAGACGCAATGGACACGAGTTTGAGCAAACTCGGGAGATAGTGAAGAACAGGGAAGCCTGACGTGCTGCAGTCTATGCAGTTGTTAAGAGTAGGCACGTTAGCACATGAATAATACCTACTATAGAAAAGATGTGGAAATAGCCTACGTATCTAAGCATTTGTCAGTGGATAAAATGATAAAGAAAATGCGATTATGTACCTTTTATAATCTATGTATCTAATATATATCTAACTAATGAATTCAAGAGCTAATTTTGTCTAGATTTTATGATCTCCATGGAATAATGGAGGGCTTCCCAGGTGGCGCCAGTGGTAAACAATCTCCCTCCAATGTAAGAGAAGCAATGGTTGTGGGTTTGATCCCTGGCTTGGGAAGGTCTCCTGCAGGAGGAAAATAGCAACCCACTCCACTATTCTTGCCTGGAGAACCCCATGGACAGAGGAGCGTGACGGGTACAGTCCATGGGGTCACAAAGAGTCATAAGGACTGAGTGATTGAACACATGGAATAATGGAATATTATTCAGTCACAGAAGACGATCCTGCCATTTACAGACACTATGAATGGATTTAAGTAACATAAGTCAAAGAAAAATAAATACTGTGTGATCTCATTTGTATGTGGAATCTAAAAAGCAAACAAAACATAAAACACTCCGAACCCCACTAATTTATTGATACCGACAATAGATTCATGGTTGCTAGGAGCTGAGGTTATAGGTTAGGCATACTAAATGATAGAGGTTAGAAGGTACACAGTTCTAGTTATGAGCCAAATAAGTCACGGACCGTATGTACACTTTGGTGACTATAGTGAATCATACTGTATGGTATATTTAAATTGCTAAGAAAGTAGATCTTAAAAGTTCTTATCCCAAGGGGGAAAAATTATAACTATGCATGGTGATACATGTTAACTGAATATTTTGGTAATCATTTTGCAATATATAAATATATCAAATTCTGTTGTACATCTTAAACTTACTTAATGGTATGTATCTTGATTTAAAAAAACAGATAAATGAACAAATGAGTAAATAGATGTCATTGTTCAATAAAGTAAAGCACACTAATACACTGAAGAGAGAAACATTTTTTCCTACATAAAATTCAAAGAAAATGTGTATGACTCTTCATATAAAGCATTGAATACCATAAAAAACAATGGCATCAAAAACAGTTTTAAAAATATGCTTTCCTATGGCTACTTCTTTTATTTTCAATTTTATTCAAAACTAAGATTTATCCTGACAAAAGAGAAGGTAAGCAAAGGAAATGGTACATGGGTAAAATGCAGAGGAAATTTAGACCCGGTTTCCAAGAGTCCTTTCCCAGGGAGTTGCACAGAATGCATGCAATTCCTTCAGAAACAGACAATGTCTCTGTCTTCTACCAGGGTCCTTTTGAGACTTTAGTTCACTTGAGACTGAGTGCCCAAGATTTTTCCTGAGGACTGCTTATGTAATCTCCCTCTGCCTAACATGTAGCAAACTTCCAGACACCAGAAGGGCAGTTCTCAACATAAAATATATTGTGTGCACAGACAATGTAGGCACAGAGTGCTAGGTTATCATTTAGGAAAAATTTTACTTCAGAGCAGGAGAATGCAAACCACTCAAGTCACAGATTTTAGCCCAGGACCCTACTGGCAAATAAGACTGTGTAAAAATGGTGATCCCAAGCCTGTTATGGTAACTCTTTTCTCTCTCTCTCTCTCTCTCTCTCTCTCTCTCTCTCTCTGTGTGTGTGTGTGTGTGTTATTCACTCAGTCGTATCTGGCTCTTTACAACCCCATAGTCCTGGCAGGACTGTAGCTTGCCAGGCTCCTCTGTCTATGGATTTCTTCTGGCAAAAACATTGAAGTGAGCTGTCATTTCCTACTATAGGGGATCGTCCATGTGTCCAAATATAAAAATATTGATCACCCACAGCAAAATCTCTGCATTGCCCTCTCAACAGTTAGTGCTACCTTCCAAGATATTATGACTACAAACTTTTTTTTTCCTTTTTGCTGTTTTTATAGATATTTTATCAGCACTTAACAGATGCCATTTTAAACAGTAAATCAGGACTTTACATTCTGGATTAAAGTCCACTGTTTTCACACTTGTAAATATTTGAGGATTTTCACATTTTCAAATTTGAGAAATAAGCTTTTGTTCAGTTATACTTTAAAAATGTGATCTATTCACACAAATTAGCTCAGTGTAAGTGATATATTAAATATCCCCATGCAATTATTTTCTGAAGCTTGGAAGTCCCATGACAATCTGGCTAATAGCAAGTCAGCTGCTGAGTGAAGCATGTGGTAAAGATTATAATTTGGTGCATCCAAAGTGAGTGTTAATCAATTCTATTACAAATTTAGAAGTTACAGACCATGATCATCTATTTAGAGACTTAAGAGTTCACCGAGGTAAAATTGTTTATTAAGGATGCTCTAACTGCCTAGTTCCCTTGGCAACTGTAAGCTGTCAAGGGTGAACTAACTGCCTGGTCTGCAGTTTGATAATATGGATGGGGCGCCCCTGGGACAGATATCCAAGCAGATCCCCCCACAGCCTAGAGGAATGCATCTGTGATTTCTTGTGCAAAACAGCCCAGATACAATATAACACAGAAAAATAATTAAATGTCCTCTTTCTAAAAAAAATAATTGTTTAACAAATCCATACCCTCACTTAGCTTGTGGTCCATCTAAGTGGATGTCAGAGACAATATGTCACAGAGAGAGACATGAGTCTGTTAATAATACAGATATTTTATAGAAAAAAGTAGCCATTATCAATTAGGTAGGGAGTCACATTTGCCAAGGAAGCTGGAGGTTAGACATTGAGTCCATGGAGGATTAACTATCAGACTGACATTCTGAGTACTTCACTCACAATTCCCCAAGCCCTCTGGGATCCCCTTGTCCCCCATCATGTACTATATTCTCATCATGAGAGTTTATGCTTTAAAAGACAAGCCTGCACAACACTACTTTCTTGTTGGATTTTTTTTTTTACTACCTTCACCTTAAAATAGTTCCCAAAGTATCATAAAAAAGTACACTGATGCAATAGAAGCTTTGTGGTCCCCCAAAAAAGTTTCAGATGACTGATATTTACTATGGAATCTGAGGGCAGATATATAGCTCCAGGTCAGAAAGATGGGAAAGAGAAACTTACGTTGCTTCAATCTTCAGATACCTCCCTGAATTATGAAAACTGCACTGCATAAAATAAAGTTAAGAATAAGCCTTTTAAAAAAATATTAAACATGTTATAATTCAATGGCAATTTACGCCCATCAGGTGTTAGTTAGGAAAAGAGAACATATGTCCAGGATCCCTGCTCAGAGACCATCACATTGGCTGAAGGGACACTTTATCCAAATAAGGTGCTATATTCTGTTGACTTTTAGATCAACTGCTCATTAATGGTAGAGGTAAAAACCTTATTCTCTAGCCAATATCTTCCAGCCATTCTGAGAACAAGGATTGATTGGTATCCATGAGGTTGTAACACTTATGAGTGGCATCAGAGATCTTGCTAACTTCCAGCTATGAAGTTTACTCTAGCATTGCAATCAACACATCAAACACATATATTTTGTTGATTTAAACAACAACAACAGCAAACACATTTTCAGTACTTCCCTCAGCTCCTATCTGTCACCCCTTATGTGCCATTAAAACCTGAAACAGACAGAAGGTAGCACTAACCATACACTTCAACAGGTAAATCTGTTGGGAAGATTGGTAAAATCTGTTGGCAATTCTGTTGGGAACCATACACTTCAACAGGTAAATCTGTTTTCCTCTCCCCATGAAGTGGAGGACTTGTACCCATCACTAAGGCCTGTCTGGCTCTGAGGCTTGGTGACCTCACACACTGCCTGGCCGTCGAAGGAAATCAGTGCCTGAGCCAGAGGCCCCATTTCTAACACCATGGGAAGCCCTACAGGTAGGTAAGCAGTTTGTTTGTTTAAGAAGAAGCACTGCAGAGAAATGGGTTCACACTTTGGCTCATCAATCAGGTTGTCTAGATGGAAAGCCATGCTCCATCACTCAGTAGTTAGGACTGGTCACATATCTATTCTACATACAGTATTTGTTTTCCTTCACTGAGGACCATTGACAAAATGGTCCTAACTCATATTGCTGTTGTGAAGACTAACTGAATTAGTAACTTATAAAATGTTGAAAACTGTGCTTGGCACACAGCATGCACACACAAAAAAGTATTAAATACTATAGGATCTATTTCCCATATGGTTGTAAAATTCCTAGAAGCAAGGAATTTTTATATTTTATCCACTGCTATTTCACCAGATCAGAATACTTGTCTTATATTTGATGTTCAATAAGTAGTATAAATGAATGAAAAGAACGTTTGGCTTAGTTTTATTCTTGACTGAGGTTGACATTTTTATATGTGCAAAACTTTATTCTAAAAAATTTGGGGGTGCAAATATGCAGTATTCATGAATTCTGCCCTCATAAACTTGAGAATTTGAATGTCATTATCAATATAATCCTTTTTTAAGAACCTCAACACTCATTAAGTATGCTTTTATTATGTTATTTTCCAAGTGTGAATAAAAGAAGATTTTGGTAAAAGTTTTATTCAGTAACATTTTAAAATGAATAACACGTTATGCAAACTCATATAAAACAATATATCTACCTTATGAACATTTTCTTTGAAAATTTAGAGAATACTTTTTAATAGAAAAGTTAGAAAATAAAGCTGCCAGTAGCAATGGGGTTCTTCCACATGGAAGTTTGTTTGCTGCAGGAAAAAAGAAGACTCTGCCAAAACTCCACCAAAACTCTGAAAAAAACCAATAGTAATTAAAAAAAAAAGTCATGTCAAAGAAAGAGGTCTGTAGTTGACCTCCAGGATGGGAGGAACAGTTTTCTCTCTTTTAGGTGATGTATCACAATATGAGCAACTCCAAAGTTCTTAACAGTGTTGTCATCTAGGCAATCACTTTGATTCTCTTGTTGCCACAAATGCCAGGCAACAGATGCTACTGAAACTCTGTAATCTAAGATAGCAAGGGCACCTCAATTCTAGTCTTTATGCCCTGGTGAACAAATGCTCCAGCAAAGAGTCAAGTTTTTCCTAAGACATATATAATATTCACTTTGAATGAATCATACACAATGATTATATGTTTTCTATTAAACTTCAATAATTATTTCTTTGCTAATTGTTCCTGAGAGGGTCAGGACTGGATTCCTGCTATGATAATCACTGGTACATGGGGAGGAGGAGAGGACCACATATCCAGTGTGGATACCACTTACCTAGTGACCATGGACAGTAGCAAGCACCATTCCCTTGACATATGTGCTTTGTTACTCTTTTGTTACTTTTCTGGGCCAAGTTTATTTCCTCAGATGCCTGAGTATATCTCCTCTCTGTGAAGGCTACAACACTGTTAACTGCTTTATGGCTAATGCTTTGAGATTGTCTGTCTTCCTATTGATCACAGCTATATACCACAGAATGCTAAACTGTGGTCTATATCCTTCCCCCTGAGGTACAGATTGCTTTCTGATCTACTAACAGAGAAAATAATTGCACATACACCTAAGTACAGAAGGCAGTATGCCACATGCTATTAAGAAGAAAATTAACAAGGAAACAATCTTTAAGTGATACACTGGAACAGTTTGATCTAATTGATATTTACAGGGCACTTCATACTCAAAATGATGGATTTCACCTTCTTATTAAGGGCACATGGAACATTTTCCAGGATAGATTGCATCCTGGTGCACAAATGAAGCCTTGCTAAAATTAAAAAAAAAAAAGAAAAGAAACAACTTCAAGCATCTTTTCTGATCACAATGCTATAAGATTAGATATCAACCACAGGGTGGGGGGGGACTATTAGAAACACAAACACATGGAGGCTAAAAAGCATGCTTCTGAATAACCAACATATCACTGAAGAAATCAAAAAGGAAATCAAAATGTACACAGAAACGAATGATAATGAAAACAGGACAACTCCAAACATATGTGATTCAGTAAGAGCAGTGCTAAGAGGAAAGTGCATAGTAACACAAGTCTATCTCAAGAAACAAGATAAATATCAAATAAATAACCTAACCTCACACTTAGAAGAACCAGAAAAAGAAGAAGAAGAACAGAAAAATCCAAAGTTAGTATAAGGAAATAAATCATAAAAATCAGAGCAGAAAAAGAAATGAAGGAGACTACAGCAAAGATCAATAAAACTAAAAGCTGGTTCTTTGAGAAGATAAACAAAATAGACAAATTGTTAGCCAGACTCATCAAGAAAAAAGGGAGAAGACTCAATTCAACAAAGTTAGAAATTAAAATGGAAAAAGTACAAGAAACAACACAGAAGTAAATGTGATCATAAGAGACTACTATGAGCAACTATATGCCTGTCCAATGGATAACTTGGAAGAAATAGACAAATCCTTAGAAAACTATAACCTTTCAAAACTGAACTAAGAAGAAATAGAAAATGCGGAGAGACCAATTATAAGCATGGAAGTCTAAAGTGTAATAAAAATCTTCCAACAAACAAAAGCCCAGGACAAGGTGGCTTCACAGGTAAATGTTACCAAAAATTCAGAGAAGAGCTAACACCTATCCTACTTAAACTCTTCCAAAAATGTGTAGAGGAAAGAAAACTCCTAAACTAATTCTATAAGGCCACAATCACCCTGATACCAAAACCAGACAAAGATTCCACTAAAAAAGAAAACTACAGCCCAATATCACTGATGAACATATGTAAAAATCCTCAACAAAATTCTAGCAAACAGAATCCAATAACATATTTAAAAGATAACACATCATGACCAACTGGACTTTATTCCAGAGATGCAAGGATTCTTCAGTAGTCACAAATCAATCAATGTGATACACCATGTTAACAAATTAAAGATAAAAAACATATGATTATTGCAATAAATGCAAGCAAAACCTTTGACAAAATTCAACACCATTTATGACAAAAACTCTCCAGAAAGTAGGCATAGAAGAAACCTAACTCAACATAATAAAAGCCATATGTGACAAACGCACAGCAAGCATTATCCTCAATGGTGAAAAATTGAAAGCATTTCCTCTAAAATCAGGAACAAGGCAAGGGTGCCCATGCTCACCACTATATTCAACATAGTTTTGGAAGTCCTAGCCACAGCAATTAGAGGAGAATATGAAATAAAAGGAATCCAGATTGAAAAAGAAATAAAACTCTCACTGTTTGCAGATGACACAGAAAACCCTAAACATGCCACCAGAAAATGACTAGAGCTAATCAATGAATTTACTAAAGTTGCAGTATATAAAATTAACACAGAGAAATCCCATGCCTTCCTATACACTAACAATGAAAAATCAGAAAAAGAAATTAAGTAAACAATCCCATTCATCATTGCAAGAAAATAGAATAAAATGCTTAGGAATAAATTTACCTAAGTTGACAAAAGATCTGTACACATAAAACTATAAAACATTGGTGAAAGGAATCAAAGATGACACAAATATATGGAGAAATATATCATGTTCTAGGACTGGAAGAATCAATGTAGTAAAAATTAATATACTACCCAAAGCAATCTATAGATTCAATGCAATCTCTATCAAACCATCAATGGCATTTTTCACCAACCTAGAACAAATAATTTCCCAATTTGTATAGAAACAAAAAATACTCTGACTAGCCAAGAAATCTTGAGAAATAAGAATGGAACTGGAGGAATCACCTTTCCTGATTTCAGATTATACTGCAAAGCTACAGTCATCAAGACAGTATGGTACTGGCACAAAGACAGAAATGTAGGTCAATGGAAGGAAATAGAAAGTCGAGATAAATCCACACACCTATGCATATCTTATCTTTGACAAAGGAGGAAAAAAATATACAAAGGAGAAAAGATAGTCTCTTCAACAATTAATGATGGGAAAAACAGTCAACTATGTGTAAAATAATGACACTAGAACACTTTATATTACCATATGCTGTGCTTAGTCACTCAGTCATGTCCAACTCTTTGTGACCCCCATGGAATGTAGCTTGCCAGGCTTCTCTGTCCATGGAGATTCTCCAGGCAACAATACTGGAGTGGGTTGCCATGACCTCCCACAGGTGATTTTCCCAATCCAAGTATCAAACCTAGGTCTTCTAAATTATAGGAGGATTCTTTACCAGCTGACCTACCAGGGAAGCCCTTCTAACATCATATCACAAAGATAAACTAGAAATGGATTAAAGACCTAAATGTAAGCCCAGAAATTATAAAGCTCCTAGAAGAAAACATAGTCAGAACACTCTCCAACATAAATCACAAGATCCTCGATGATCCACCTCCCAGAGTAAGGGAAAAAAAGCAAATAATAATAATAATAACAACAAATGGGACCTAATTAAACACTTTTGCACAATGGAGGAAGCTATAAGCAAGCTGAAAAGACAGCCCTCAGGATGGGAGAAAATAATAGCAAACAAAACAACTGGCAAATAATTAAACTCAAAAATATACAAGCAGCTTATGCAGCGCAATACCAGAAAAATGAACAATCCAGTCAAAAAGTGGGCAAAAGACCTAAATAGAGATTTCTCCAAAGAAGACATACAGATGGCTAATAAATACATGAAAAGATGCTCAACATCACTCATTATTAGAGAAACGCAAGTCAAAACTACAATAAGGTAATGTCTCAAACTGGTAAGAATGATCATCATCAAAAAGTCTACAAACAAATGCTGGAGAGGGTGTGTAAAAAAGCAAATCCTTCTTACAAAGTTGGTGGGAATGCAAATTAGTATGACTACTATGGAAAAAAGTGCAGAGATTCCTTAAAAAACTGGGAATAGCACATGACCTAGCAATCCCACTACTCAGCATATACAATGAGGAAACCAGGATTGAAAGAGATACATATACAACCATGTTTATTGCAGCGCTATTTACAATAGCTAGGGCATAGACGAAACCTAGATGCCCATCAGTAGATGAATGGATAAGGAAGCTATGGCACATATACACAATGGAATACTACTTGGCTATAAAAAGAATGCATTTGAGTCAGTTCTAGTGAGGTGGATGAACCTAGAGCCTATTATACAGAGCAAAGTAACTCATAAAGGTGAAGGTGAAGTCGCTCAGTCGTGTCCGACTCTTTGCGACCCCGTGGACTGTAACCTACTAGGCTTCTCTGTCCATGGGATTCTCCAGGCAAGAATACTGGAGTGGATTGCCATTTCCTTCTCCAGGGGATCTTCCCGACCCAGGGATCGAACCCGGGTCTCCCACATTGGAGGCAGACGCTTTAACCTCTGAATTGCTATTATAGTAATCAGTATCAGATTATTGTCACTAACAGGCTAGATAAACTAACTTGGATTAATGTGGTAAACTGTGGGTTTGTAACACTTTTTCAGGAAGTACTGCTGATTCTGCAAATAAGGCCTTCAGAGTGTGACAAAATACATGATTTATGAGGCATTGTTGGGAAAAACTTTGACTAGACCTTGTATTTCCAAGTGCTTTCAGGTACAATGTGAAGTTATAAATAAGAAATGACTTAATGGCATAATTGATGACTTCTAGTCAATTAACAGGAAAGTGAGGTAAAACTTGTTTGCATGCAACTACTTGCAGTGGTAAAGTATTAGTAGCTTAAGTACCAAGTAAAGGGAAATTTTAGATGAACACGTTAGAGTGTATCACTCCAACCACGTGTTATTCCCTTGAAGAGAACTGCACTGAGGAGCAAATGATAAAGAACTGAGGCTGGTTCAAGGGCCTCTTAACACACCCACTGTGCTCTTAGAACACACAGCTGTGTGTGGAGCAGATGGCAAAGACTTGGCTGCTCTGTGCACCCTCGTCTAGCACTGAGGCTGTGTCCTGGGTGCACCCATGATGGCCCCCCTAGATCCATGAGGGGGTCTCCAGCATGTGTCTGAAAAATGCACCGTCATTGTCTGCTCCAGCTGACACAAAGCACAAATGGCTGGGCATGCAGGAGGAGAGTCGTACTGCCTGGTGGGGTGACTTTCTCCCCATTGGTGTTCCTTCTGTGGCAAGAGTGTGAGCCGATAAGTCTCATCTCCCTGCAACAATGCTACTGATTTCTCTGTTTGTTCCCACTGCAGTGACTTTGTATAGTGAAAGGGAAGTCGCTCAGTCATGTCCGACTCTTTGCAACCCTATGGACTACTGTAGCCCACCAGTCTCCTCTGTCCATGGGATTGTCCAGGCAAGAATACTGGAGTGGGTTGCCATTTTCTCCTCCAGGGGATCTTCCCAACCCAGGGATCGAACCCAGGTCTCTCGCATTGTGGGCAGACGCTTTAACCTCTGAGCTACCGGGGAAGTATGGCTTCTTTAAAACAAACAAACAAACAAACAGGCTTTCATTGTTTTATCCAGGGAATGTTTAGGCCACATTCATGCACCAACCAATACAGTGCTAGGCATGAGATCTAATTTTTCAAATGATGATGCAAAACTAATATCTCTAAGTTCCATTTCTGAAATATTTGTATTCTCTCTCTCCTTATCCCCACCCTTTTACCCAATCAATCAAGGGGAGATAGTGTGAATGTGTGGTTAAGACTTGGTTCTGCAACTTTACATTTATACAAATATTTTTTTATTTTTAATTTTACTTTATTTTACTTACAATACTGTATTGGTTTTGCCATACATTGACATGAATCCACCACAGGTGTACATGAGTTCCCAATTCTGAACCTCCCTCCCACCTCCCACCCCATATCATCTCTCTGGATCATCCCAGTGCACCAACCCCAAGCATCCTGTATCCTGTATTGAAAATAGACTGGCCATTCATTTCTTACATGATAGTAGACATGTTTCAATGCCATTCTCCCACATCATCCCACCCTCTCCCTCTCCCTCAGAATCTAAAAGTCCGTCCTATACATCTGTGTCTCTTTTGCTGTCTCACATACAGGGTTATCATTACCATCTTTCTAAATTCCATATATATGTGTTAGTATGCTGTATTGGTGTTTTTCTTTCTGGCTTACTTCACTCTGTATAATCGGTTCCAGTTTCATCCATTTTATTAGAACTGATTCAAATGTATTTTTTAATGGCTGAGTAATACTCCATTGTGCATATGTACCACAGCTTTCTTATCCTTTCATCTGCTGAGGGACATCTTGGTTGCTTCCATGTCCTGGCAACTATAAACAGTGTTGCAATGAACATTGGGGTACATGTGTCTCTTTCAGTTCTGGTTTCCTCAATGTGTATGCCCAGGAGTGTGATTGCTGGGTCATAAGGCAGATCTATTTGCAGTTTTTTAAGGAATCTCCACACTGTTCTCCACAGTGGCTGTACTAGTTTGCATGCTCACCAACAGGGTAAGAGGGTTCCCTTTTTCTCCACACCCTCTCCAGCATTTATTGCTTGCAGACTTTTGGATCACAGCCATTCTGACTGGTGTGAAACAGTACCTCATTTTGGTCTTGATTTGCATTTCTCTGATAATGAGTGACTTTGGGCATCTTTTCATGTGTTTGTTAGCCATCATATGTCTTCTTTGGAGAAATGTCTATTTAGTTCCTTGGCCCATTTTTTGATTGGGTCATTTACTTTTCTGTAATTGAGCTGCATAAGTTACTTGTATATTTGTGAGATTAGTTGTTTGTCCGTTGCTTCATTTGCTATAATTTTCTCCCATTCAGAAGTCTGTCTTTTCACCTTGCTTTTTTTAAAAGGTTGAATTATTCATAAGCAAATTTAGCATTGGATATACAATTACAAAATGGATTAGTTGAGTGTTTTCATGAAAAGCATGAACTTATATTCTTTCTTTTTTTTTTTTTACTTTATTTTACTTTACAGTACTGTATTGGATTTGGCATACATTGACATAAATCCACCATGGGTGTACATGAACTCCCAAACATGACCCCCCCTCCCACCTCCCACCCCACATCATCCCTCCGGATCATCCGCATGCACCAGCCCCAAGCATCCTGCATCCTGCATTGAACATAGACTGGCCATTCATTTCTTACATGATAGTATACATATTTCAATGCTATTCTCCCAAATCATCCCACTCTCTCCCTCTCCCTCTCCTTCTCCCTCAGAGTCCA
>SJYX01020702.1:199460-209970 GCA_006410675.1 Oreotragus oreotragus
AGATGTTTTTCTGGAACTCTCTTGCTTTTTCCATGATCCAGCAGATGTTGGCAGTTTGATCTCTGATTCCTCTGCTTTTTTCTAAAACCAGCTGGAATATCTAGAAGTTCACGGTTCACATATTGCTGAAGCCTGGCTTGGAGAATTTTGAGTATTACTTTACTAGCGTGTGAGATGAGTGCAATTGTGCGGTAGTTTGAGCATTCTTTCGCATTGCCTTTCTTTGGGACTGGAATGAAAACTGACCTTTGCCAGTCCTGTGGCCACTGCTGTGTTTTCCAAATTTGCTGGCATATTGAGTGCAGCGCTTTCACAGCATCTTCTTTCAGGATTTGAAATAGCTCAACTGGAACTCCATCACCTCCACTAGCTTTGTTCATAGTGATGCTTTCTAAGGCCCACTTGACTTCCCATTCCAGGATGTCTGGCTCTAAGTGAGCGATATATATTATATATTACATATATATATGTATTATGTATATGTATATACATGTATTACAGCTTTATATGTATAGCTATTTATTATATATATTTTAGCTTTAAACAGTTTAAAATTTTCCTGCCTTTTGTGATACTTGGCATCATTAAATATGTATTAGGTTGCTGGGTAAAAATGCTCTAATGCTAGATTTAAGTGATAGGCAGACAGAATGTGAAGTTTTACCTGCAAGTGGGAATTAAATTACACTTTTATAACAAAAGTACTGCCTTCAAATTTAAAAAAATGTAAATGTGAACCACCTGTTCTCTATATTCTCCCAGAGGTAATGTAGATGAATTTTAGTCCCACTTCCACATGTTAATGAGAAGATTTTGGCTAAGTTAGCTAACCCCTCTGCACCTTAGTTCATTTATAAAATGAATATAACAGAAATTGATTCAGAAAGTTGATGAAGATAAAGTTGGATGTTTTTTCTTTTGTATCACAGTAAACATTCAATATAGTTTAGCTATAATTATATTTCAGCACTAATGGTTAATACTTATTGAGGGCTTCACTTGTATCAGGAGATTTTGTTACAAGTACTTTACTCAGTTTACCTTAATGTTATAATAATCCTAAGAAGTAGGTACTATCATTCTTAAGATATGGAAAATGAGGCATAGAGATTTGGAGCAATGTTTCCAATGTCACACAACTGCTGTCATAGGGCTGGGATTTGAATCCAGAAAGTCTGGCTCCAAATTCCTTTTACACAGGTAGTGTGCCTAGACAATAGTGCTTCTCAAGTCATTGTACTTAACTCATGGCAGGTCAGTAATGCAGAAAATTGTCAGAAAAAAATTGAAGCCGTGGGCAATGGGTATTTCCAACCAAAATGCATCCATTAGAGCCTGGAGGGTTTTTTGTTTTGTTTTCACCTCCAGAAAAAATAACTAAAATAACTGAATAATGAGGTAATCCCTTATCTAGCCAGTTCCTCCTGAAAAAAAAAAAAGTAAAAGAATTTCAAATTTTGTGTTACAAAGAGGCAAGTCAAGAAAAATCAATACATGGACTTATTTACAAAATAGGAATAGACTCACAGACTTAGAGAATGAATTAATTGCTACCAAGGGAGAAGAGTAAAGAGGGGGTTGGGAGGGATACTTAGGGAGTTTGGGATTGACATGTACACACTGCTCTATTTAAAATGGGTTACCCAAGTGGTGCTGGGAAAACTGGTCAACCACTTGTAAAAAACACATTTCCCGGGGAAGGCAATGGCACCCCACCCCAGTACTCTTGCCTGGAAAATCCAATGGACGGAGTAGCCTGGTGGGCTGCAGTCCATGGGTTGCTGACAGTCGGACAGACTGAGCGACTTCCCTTTCACTTTTCTCTTTCATGCATTGGAGAAGGAAATGGCAACCCACTCCAGTNAGACCAGAAACTACAAAACTCCTAGAGGAAAACATAGGCAAAACACTCTCTGACATAAATCACAGCAGGGTTCTCTATGAACCAGCTCTCAGAATAATGGAAATAAAAGCAAAAATAAACAAATGGGACCTAATTAAACTTAAAAGCTTTTTCACAACGAAGGAAACTATAAGTAAGGTGAAAAGACAGCCCTCATGATGGGAGAAAATAATAGCAAACAAAGCAACTGGTAAAGAATTAATCTCAAAAATATACAAGCAGCTCATGCAGCTCAATACCAGAAAAATAGATAGCCCAGTCAAAAAATGGGCCAAAGAACTAAACAGACATTTTCCAAAGAAGACATACAGATGGCTAACAAACACATGAAATGATGCTCACCATCAATCATTATCAGAGAAATGCAAATCAAAACCCCACCGAGGTACCATATCATGCCAGTCATAATGGGTGCTATCAAAAAGTCTACAAGCATTAAATACTGGAGAAGGTGCTGAGAAAAGGGAACCCTCTTACACTGTTGGTGGGAATGCAGACTAGTACAACCTCTGTGGAAAACAGTATGGAGATTCCTTAAAAAACTGGAAATAGAACTGCCATATGATCCAGTGATCCCACTGTTGGGCATACACACCCAGGAAACCAGAATTGCAAGAGACATGTGTACTCCAATGTTCATCACAGCAACTCTTACACTGTTGGTGGGAATGCAGACTAGTACAACCTCTGTGGAAAACAGTATGGAGATTCCTTAAAAAACTGGAAATAGAACTGCCATATGATCCAGTGATCCCACTGTTGGGCATACACACCCAGGAAACCAGAATTGAAAGAGACATGTGTACTCCAATGTTCATCACAGCACTAGGACATGGAAGCAACCTAGATATCCATTGGCAGATGAATGGATAAGAAAGCTGTGGTACATATACACAAGGATATACTCAGCTATTAAAAAGAATGCATTTGAATCAGTTTTAATGAGGTGGATGAAACTGGATCCTATTATAGGGAGTGAAATAAGTCAGAAAGAAAAATATCAATACAGTATATTAACCCATATATATGGAATTTAGAAAGATGCTAACAATGACTCTATATGCGAGACAGCAAAAGAGACACAGATGTAAAGAACAAACTTTTGGACTCTGTGGAAGAAGGTGAGGGGGGGGAAGACTTGAGAGAATATCATTGAAACATGTATATTATCATATGTGAAATAGATTGTCTAGGTTTGATGCATGAAACAGGGTGCTCAGGGCTGGTGCACTGGGATGACCTTGAGGGATGGGATGGGGAGGGAGGTGGGAAGGGGGTTCAGTATGGAGAACATGAGTACACCCATGGCTAATTCATGTGAATGTATGGCAAAACCCTACATATTGTAAAGTAATTAGCTTCCAATTAAAATCAATTAATTGATTTTTTATCCACAAATCAATCAATGTAATTCACCACATTAACAAATTGAAAAATAAATGCCATATGATTATCTCAATAGATGCAGAGAAGGCCTTTGATAAAATTCAACATCCATTTATGATAAAAACTCTCCAGAAAGCAGGAATAGAAGGAACATATCTCAACATAATAAAANTCATAAGGCAGTTCTATTTGCAATTTCTTAAGGAATCTCCACACTGTTCTCCATAGTGGCTGTACTAGTTTGCATTTCCACCAACAGTGTAAGAGGGTTCCCTTTTCTCCACACCCTCTCCAGCATTTATTGCTTGCAGACTTTTGGATCACAGCCATTCTGACTGGTGTGAAGTGGTATCTCATTGTGGTCTTGATTTGCATTTCTCTGATAATGAGTGACGTAGAGCATCTTTTCATGTGTTTGTTAGCCATCCGTATGTCTTCTTTGGAGAAATGTCTATTTAGTTCTTTGGCCCATTTTTTGATTGGGTTGTTTATTTTTCTGGAATTGAGCTGTATAAGTTGCTTGTATATTTTTGAGATTAGTTGTTTGTCAGTTGCTTCATTTGCTATTATTTTCTCCCATTCAGAGGGCTGTCTTTTAACCTTGCTTATAGTTTCCTTTGTTGTGCAGAAGCTTTTAATTTTCATTTCAATTTATTGTTTGTTTTAGTGTTTTAAAAGTGAACTGTGGTAAAATAAATGTAACAAAGACATACCATTGTAGACAAATTATATCATACCATTCAGCAGTATTGTGCTATACATTGTTGAATACATTAAATTGAAACCACTACTGGAATCCATCCATAGGACTTTTTGCATCTTCCAAAACAGAAACTCTGTACTCATTAATCAAACTCTCCATTGCCTCTTTTCCCCAGCCCCTGCAATCAACATGTCTCTACTATTTTATATGGGTAAAATCACAGTACTAATTTTTGATTGGCTTACTCCACTTGACATGTTTTCAACCATGTTGTAGCAAGTGTTGAAATTTCTTTCCTTTTAAAAAGTGAATAATATTCTATTGGATGTATATGCCACATTTTATTTTTCTATTCACCTGCCAATAGTTACTTGGTTTGCTTCCACTTTTTGTCTATTGTGAATAATGCTGCTATCAACATGAGTGTACAGATATCTCTTCAAGACTGCTTTCAGTTATTTTGTTATATATCAGAAGTTGAATTTCTGGATCATAGGGTAATTCTATGTGTTTTGTTCTTTGAGAAATCACCATATTGCTTTAATTAGTGGCTGCACTATTTTACATTCTAATCAACAATACAGAAAGATCCTAATTTCTTCACATCTTTGCAAACACTTGCTTTTTTCCTTCCTTTTTTCTCCTTTCCTTCCCATTTTTCTCCTATAATCCTTACATATTTTTAAAATAATTCCCCCATATTTTTAAAATAATACCCCCTTAAAGATGTGAAATGGTATGTCATAGTGATTTTCATTTCCTTAACGATTAGTGATGTTGAGTATCTTTGCATGTGATTATTGATCATTTGCATATATTGTCTGGAGAATTGTTCTTAAAGTCCTTTGCTCATTTTTGAAATGTCTTTTGGTTTTTTGTTGTTAAGTTTACTGAGTTTATTTTTTATATATTCTGCATATTAATTCCTCATCAGATATACGCCTTTCAAACATTTTTCTCCCATTCTGGGGGTTGCTTTAGGTATTATGACTCTGTTTTTTGGTTGATTGCATAGTTTGAATTTTTGTGCCTTAGTGGTTAAGACTTCTCACATAAGCCTTCATATAAATGCATACAACTATTATATGATAATACGTTGAGTACTACATTTTGGTTCCAGATGTAAAAGTTTAATAATTTACTTTTTCAGCTTTTATGTCAGTCTATTTTGCAGTGGTAATCAAAAATATTAAATATTTACTTCCAGTTATTTTTATGTAGTTTCTCTATTTTCTACTTGCCTGAATTTTTTCAAGTAGTTTACCATTAGAATTTGAATCTATGGCCACTTTTTGGAGCATAAATAGTGTTGTTTGGAAGCTTAATATTTTCTCCACATAGTTGATGCCAAATTCACTTTTCATTATGTTGAAAGCAAAATGATATAATTTATTCGTTGAGTTTGTATGAATAGATAACAAGAACATAATGTAAGGCTCAGTTATTTTTAACTTGACAAGTCCTTCAATAAAAAAAGTATGTTAAGAATATATTAAGAAATCACAGTTCACAATAAGATCCACTGAGGAATTCATTAGAGCACTTTCCTTTTTTATTCATGATATATACAATTTGGTATCATGAGACAATGACAAAGTAGGAAAGCTTAGAGGATTTAGCAAGTGGAAATTAATAAATGGAGAGACTAAGTAGCTTACGATAGACTAAAATGCATTTTGTTATAAAATCATTAAGTACTTCAAACTAGCTTTATAAAACATAGATTTGACAACTTTATCTATTGTTTTTGGCATGTCATGCATTCATATCTCTTTCTCTAATTGAATGTGCTTTCCATTTAATGTGCTATTTATCAGTCTGTTTGAAGATTTCAATAAAAAGTCCAACATTTTAATTTAATGCGAGAGAAAGCAAAAGCAGAGCTGACCTTGCCTGAGCAGGTGGGGTCACATGTGCCTGTGCAGCTCTGGGGAGGTGTGTGGGAGGGCCCGTCCCTCTGGGAGGGCCCGTCCCTCTTGGAGTCCTCTCTTCTCTCTGGTGAGTATGCTGGAATTCTCAGTCTTTGGCATCTTCTTGACATTTAAGTTAAAAAATACACAGCCTTGACGTACTCCCTTTCCCATTTGGAACCAGTCTGTTGTTCCATGTCCAGTTCTAACTGTTGCTCCTGACCTGCATACAGGTTTCTCAAGAAGCAGGTCAGGTGGTCTGGTATTCCCATCTCTTTCAGAGTTTTCCACAGTTTATTGTGATCCACACAGTCAAAGGCTTTGGCATAGTCAATAAAGCATAAATAGATGTTTTTCTGGAACTCTCTTGCTTTTTCCATGATCCCGCGGATGTTGGCAATTTGATCTCTGGTTCCTCTGCCTTTTCTAAAACCAGCTTGAACATCATCAGCCCTGGGATTTCCTTGGAGGGAATGAGCTGAAGCTGAAGCTCCAGTACTTTGGCCACCTCATGTGAAGAGTTGACTCATTGGAAAAGACTCTGATGCTGGGAGGGATTGGGGGCAGGAGGAGAAAGGGACAACAGAGGATGAGATAGCTGGATGGCATCACTGACTCAAGGACGTGAGTCTGAGTAAACTCTGGGAGTTGGTGATGGACAGGGAGGCCTGGTGTGCTGCACTTCATGGGGTAGCAAAGAGTCAGACACGACTGAACGACTGAACTGAACTGAACTGACATTTAAGACTCTTCATTTTCAGATGTGTACAAGTAAAATGAATTCACATAAGTTACAAAATTAACTTTTGGTGTTGCAGTTGTGAGAGGCACTGATTCCCTCCCCATTGAAAATAGTAAGAATTATTTTTTTTAATGAACTAGTTATTTAAAAGATCTTGAAGTTGTCCTAAGAGAAACCATAAAATAAACATCTATTCATAAACATTTGCTAGGAAAGGTGAGTATCCATGACCTTTGAAAAAAGACTATTCCTTCCCTAGTCCCTCCTAGCTCACGAGCTTGACATTCCACTCTGGAATGCTGCAGGCAAGGTCAGAGAGCACCCTCTTTCCCAATACAGGTGAAAAGATGCCTGCTCAGGAAAATCAGGACTTTGGGGCTTCTTATCCTGCCCCGGCTGCCTGTTACTGAGGCTACATTCTGAGCAGTGTAGCTGAGAATTAGGGCGTTCTTCCACACACAGTCACAGGGTGTAGGCTTTACCATGGGTGTATAGATTATGAGGAAGCAGTTCTACTGCAGAAGAGGTAAGTCAGGGGGTGTCACTCAAGGAGAAGTTTGCCATTGTCTCTCCTGGAAGCTCTAGAGCCCTGGCTTTGAGGTATTACCACGAGGGAAAAGCCAGTCACAGGACAGATAGCTCCAGAAAAATTGGGAGGCATCCCTACAGCATATAGCTCTAGGTTACTAGAGCTGGACCCTAAGGGGTATAACCTACAGAAGGCTATAAGGCCACATCTCCAAAATCAGAATACATGACCAAACTATCTAATAAATAGAAATAATTCAAAAACAAGGCCTACATATATGCCACTTACAAGAGACTCACTTCAGTTCTAAAGACACACACAGCCTGAAAGTGAAGGAAGAATATATTCCATGCAAATGGAAACAAAAAGAAAGCTACTGTAGCAATTCTTTAAAATAATTTGGATAAGTAACTGGAATTCTGGTTAGTACTATTCTATCTTCATATGGCTCTAAGTAGTTGTAATTATTATAGTTTAAATATGGTTTGTTGTTGTTGCTATTCAATCACCCTGTCATGTCTGAGTCTTTGTGACCACATGGACTGCAGCACACCAGGCCTCCCTGTCCGTCACCATCTCCCAGAGTTTTCCCAAGTTCATGTCCATTGCATCAGTGATGCCATCCATCCATCTCCTCTGATGCCCTCTTCTCCTTTTGTCCTCAGTCTTTCTGAGCATCAGGGTGTTTTCAATGAGTTGGCTGTTCACATCAGGTGACCAAGATATTGGAGCTTCAGCTTCTGCATCAGTCCTTCCAATAAGTATTCATGGTTGATTTCCTTTAGGATGAACTGGTTTGATCTCCTTGCTCTCCAAGAGACTCTCAAGAGTCATCTCTAGCACCACAGTTCAAAAGCATCAATTCTTCGGTACTCTGTTTTCTTTATGGTCCAGCTCTCACAACTGTATATGACCACTGGAAAGACTACAGTTTGACTACATGGACCTTTGTTGGCAAAGTGATGTCTTTGCTTTTCAACACACTGTCTAGGTATGTCATGGCTTTCCTGTCAAGAAACAAGGGTCTTCTAATTTCATGGTTGCAGTCATTATCTGCAGTGATTTTAGAATTCAAGAAGAGGAAATATCTCACTCCTTCCACCTTTTCCTCTTCTATTTCCCATGAAGTGATGGGGCCTTGCTTTACCCTTCATTATCTAAATATATATGTTGTTAAACTAAAAAAAATATGTATAAGATATATATGAGGAAAGCTACAAAACTCTGATGACATTTTTAAAAAATTTAAACAAGTGAAAGGATAGTCTTATGTACATGAAAAGGAAGACTAAATACTGTTAAGGTATCAGTTCTCCCCAGTCTGATTTATAGATTCAGTACAATTCTAATCAAGGTTCTAGCAAGTTCCTTTGTGGACACTGACAAACTGATTCTAAAGTTTAAATTAAAAGGCAAAAATCCAGAATAGCCAAAGGAAAAAAGGGTCAGAGGTTTGACATTATCTGATGTCAGGATTTACTATATAGTTATAAAGAATGTGTGTCATTACTAAAAACAGACAAAAGAAACCAAACAACAACAACAAAAGACTGATGAAACAGAATAGGTCCATACAAATATACTCAATATTTGAGAAAGAAGCAAAGGCAATTCATTTGAGAAGGTATTACCTTTTTAACAAATGGTGCCAGAACATCTTCACATCTACATGCAAAAAAAAAAAAAAAAAAAAGACTCTAGACAGATACTTTATGTTCTTCACAAAAAGTTAACTCAAAATTGTTCACAAACTAAATGTAAAACCATAAAACATTTTGAAAATAACAGGAAGTAATCTAAATGACCTTGGAGATGGTAATACAGTTAACAATTTCTGCTTTGCTAAAGTACTCACTAAGAGAGTAAGATACTCCAAACCATAGTCCAGGAGAAAATCTTTGCAAAGCACTCATCTTATAAAGAACTAATGTCAAAATATACAAACTACACTTAAAGCTCCACAATTGTAAAAAAAAAAAAAAAAAGAAAAAAGAAAAAAAAACTAAACTAAAATCCTAATGGAAAACTTGACAAAAGATCTAGGTAGACTTTTCACCAAAGAAGACAAACAAATGGTAAATAAGCACATGAAAAGACACTCAGAGTAACAAGCCACTAGGGAATCGCAAATTGAATATAAAGACTTACCATTACATACCTATTAGAATGACTTATAACCAAAACAGTGACAACACCAAACACTTGTGAGGATATAAAGCAACAGGAAGTCTCATTCATTGTCGGTAGGACTGCAAATTGGCACTGCCATTTTGTAATACAGTTTGGCAGTTTCTTCTAAAACTAAATATACTCTTACACTGTGATTCCACAGACATGCTCTTTGTTTACCCAAGTGAGCAGAAAATTTATGTCCACATAAAAATTTGCACACAGATGTTTATAGCTGGTTTATCCATAACTGCCAAACTTGGAAGCAACTAACTTGTTCCTTAATGCTGCTGCTGCTGCTAAGTTGCTTCAGTCGTGTCTGACTCTGTGACCCCAGAGACGGCAGCCCACCAGGCTCCCCCGTCCCTGAGATTCTCCAGGCAAGAACACTGGAGTGGGATGCCATTTCCTTCTCTGTTGTTCCTCAATAGGTGACTGCATAAACAAAATGTGGTCTATTTAGAAATCAATCTGGACAGATCATGTGGCCAATTCAAATATATGACTTATTCATTCAGTTATACTACAAGAGGGAATATTCTCAGTATGAACTGACAGTTAATTTCACTTATACAACTATTGAGCCAATATACTATAATTTGTAAATCTGCTATAGTTTTTATAAATAAGTATACTGTTTGTTTATATTATATATTAAACTGTTTATATTTGTTTATATATTTGTTTACATTATGATAAAATATATGTGTATATAGACATAGATATTTTCTTCTATATTATTCAGATCATTTAAATGATACATACTGTATTACATTTTTAATACATATTTCCTTTTTAATAATTTTGGAATACATGTGAAGTGTCATGATATTTTATACTTGTACCTTTGTTTTCACTTTGAAATTTTCTCACCAACAACATAAAACAACTCATTTTGTTCTACTTTTAAAATTCTACTCGGTCTGAAAAGTATATTACCTTATTTTCCTTACTATTTAAGTGATATAATTTGATTCTTATGAAATCATTTCACAATGATTTAGGTGAGCATTTGTTTTAGGTGAGCATTTTATAAATATATTTGAATGTTGCTTATATCTTTCAAAGTCAAAAATATTTATTTTTTAGGATTATTCCATTAAATTTATTTTTATAACTGATACAAAATTTAATATGTACAAATTGGGTTTAGAAAAGACAGAGGAAC
>SJYX01020702.1:211257-225900 GCA_006410675.1 Oreotragus oreotragus
TAAGATACTCCAAACCATAGTCCAGGAGAAAATCTTTGCAAAGCACTCATCTTATAAAGAACTAATGTCAAAATATACAAAAGACACTTAAAGCTCCACAATTGTAAAAAAAAAAAAAAAAAAGAAAAAAGAAAAAAAAACTAAACTAAAATCCTAATGGAAAACTTGACAAAAGATCTAGGTAGACTTTTCACCAAAGAAGACAAACAAATGGTAAATAAGCACATGAAAAGACACTCAGAGTAACAAGCCACTAGGGAATCGCAAATTGAATATAAAGACTTACCATTACATACCTATTAGAATGACTTATAACCAAAACAGTGACAACACCAAACACTTGTGAGGATATAAAGCAACAGGAAGTCTCATTCATTGTCGGTAGGACTGCAAATTGGCACTGCCATTTTGTAATACAGTTTGGCAGTTTCTTCTAAAACTAAATATACTCTTACACTGTGATTCCACAGACATGCTCTTTGTTTACCCAAGTGAGCAGAAAATTTATGTCCACATAAAAATTTGCACACAGATGTTTATAGCTGGTTTATCCATAACTGCCAAACTTGGAAGCAACTAACTTGTTCCTTAATGCTGCTGCTGCTGCTAAGTTGCTTCAGTCGTGTCTGACTCTGTGACCCCAGAGACGGCAGCCCACCAGGCTCCCCCGTCCCTGAGATTCTCCAGGCAAGAACACTGGAGTGGGATGCCATTTCCTTCTCTGTTGTTCCTCAATAGGTGACTGCATAAACAAAATGTGGTCTATTTAGAAATCAATCTGGACAGATCATGTGGCCAATTCAAATATATGACTTATTCATTCAGTTATACTACAAGAGGGAATATTCTCAGTATGAACTGACAGTTAATTTCACTTATACAACTATTGAGCCAATATACTATAATTTGTAAATCTGCTATAGTTTTTATAAATAAGTATACTGTTTGTTTATATTATATATTAAACTGTTTATATTTGTTTATATATTTGTTTACATTATGATAAAATATATGTGTATATAGACATAGATATTTTCTTCTATATTATTCAGATCATTTAAATGATACATACTGTATTACATTTTTAATACATATTTCCTTTTTAATAATTTTGGAATACATGTGAAGTGTCATGATATTTTATACTTGTACCTTTGTTTTCACTTTGAAATTTTCTCACCAACAACATAAAACAACTCATTTTGTTCTACTTTTAAAATTCTACTCGGTCTGAAAAGTATATTACCTTATTTTCCTTACTATTTAAGTGATATAATTTGATTCTTATGAAATCATTTCACAATGATTTAGGTGAGCATTTGTTTTAGGTGAGCATTTTATAAATATATTTGAATGTTGCTTATATCTTTCAAAGTCAAAAATATTTATTTTTTAGGATTATTCCATTAAATTTATTTTTATAACTGATACAAAATTTAATATGTACAAATTGGGTTTAGAAAAGACAGAGGAACCAGAGATCAAATTGCCAACATCTGTTGGATCATAAAGAAAGCAAAGGAATTTCAGAAAAAAAAAATACTTCTGCTTCACTGGCTATTCTAAAAGCTTTTTACAGTATGAATCACAAGAAACTGTGGAAAATTCCCCACCCCAGTACTCTTGCCTGGAAAATCCATTGGACGGAGTAGCCTGGTGGGCTGCAGTCCATGGGGTAGCTAACAGTCGGACAGACTGAGCGACTTCACTTTCACTTTTCTCTTTCATGCATTGGAGAAGGAAATGGCAACCCACTCCAGTATTCTTGCCTGGAGAATCCCAGGGATGGGAGAGCCTGGTAGGCTGCCATCTGTGGGGTCACACAGAGTCGGACACGACTGAAGTGACTTAGCAGCAGCAGCAGTGGAAAATTCTTAGAGATGGGAATACCAGACCACATTTTCTGTCTCCTGAGAAATCTGTATGCAATAGTTAGTATCATCACGGAACTGACTGGTTCAAAACTGAGAAGTGAATACGACAAGGCTGTATATTCTGTTTATTCATCTTATATGCAGAGTACATCATGCACAGTGCTGGGCTGGATGAATCATAAGCTATAAATAAGATTGCTGGGAGAAATATCAACAACCTCAGATATGCAGATGATACCACTGTAATAGAAAGGGAAGGGAAACTAAAGAACCCCTTGATAAGGGTAAAACAGGAGAGTGAAAAAATGGGCTTACACTCAACATTAAAAAAAAAAACAAAACACTAAGATCATGGCATCTGGTCCCACCACTTCATGGCAAATAGAAGGAGAAACTGGAAGCAGTGAGAGATTTTATTTTTCTGGGCCCCAAAATCACTGTGGATGGTGGCCGCAAACTTCAAATTAAAAGATTGCTCATTGGAAGGGATGTAATAGACAGTGTATTAAAAAGCAGAGGTATACTTTTCTGATAAAGTTCCATGTAGTCAAAGCTATGTTTTTTCCACTTCTCCTGTACAGATGTGAGAGCTGCACCATAAAGAAGGTTGAGCACTGAAGAGTTGATGCTTTTGAATTGTGGTGCTGGAGAGGATTCTTGAGAGTTCCTTGGAATGCAAGAAGATCAAACCAATCAATCCCAAAGGAAATCAACCCTTAATATTCACTAGAAAGACTGAGACTTAGGCCAACAGATATGAAAGAAAAATTGGGATAAATGATCACATGGAGACTAAACAGTGTGCTACTAAAAAAGGTGTTAATAATGAAATCGAAGTGTAAATTAAAAAATACCCTGAGACAAATGACAATGGAAACACAACCTTACAAAGTTAACAGGGTGCAGTAAAAGTAGTCTTAAGAGGAAAGTTTATAGTGATACATGTCTTTCTCAAGAAACAAGAAAATATTAACTAAACAGCCTAACTTACCACCTAAAAAAACATGAGAAAAAGAACAAACTAAATACAATGTCAGCAGAAGAAAATATATACTTAATATAGGAGAGAAAATAAACTAGATATTTTTTTAAAATGCAAAAAATCAATGAAACCAAGAATTGGTTTTTGAAAAGGTAAAATCAACAAACCTTTAGCCAGGCTTACCACTGAGAAAAGAAAGAGGACACAACTAAACAAAGGAAGAAATGAAAAAAGAAGAAGAAAACCTGATGCCACAGAAATACAAAAACAAAAATTAAGAGAATACTATGAACAGTTAAATGGCACAAATTGTAAATTTAGAAGAAATGGACAAGTTTCTATAAATGTATAATCTATCAAAATTGTATCATTATGGAATAGATCATTTGAATGATGGGTCACTAGAATTGAAATAGAATCTGTAATTTTAAAATCCCCTTCAGTTTAAAGTCCAGAACTGTTCATGTTTGGGAGTTCGTGTAAAAAAATAAATAAATAAAAATAAATAAATACAAAAAAAAATTAAAAAAAAAATTTTTACCCAAAATAAATGCAATAAATGCATATTAATTCCAAGGAATAAAAATAAAATAAAATAAAATAAAATAAAAATAAAATAAATAAAATAAAGTCCAGAACTGAATAGATTCAGTGAAGATGTCTATCAAACATTCAAACAATAATTTATACCTCTCCTTCTCAAACTCTTCAAAAGAACGAAGAGGAGGAGCTCTCCCAAAAACATTTTATGAAATCACCATCATTCTGATATCAACGCCACCCGGAGATCATACCAAAAAAGAAAACTATAAGCCAATATATTTGATGGATATACATGCAAGAATCCTCAGCAAAATTTTAGCAGACCAAATCTCACAATACATAAAAAGGATCATATGGTATGAAGTTGAAATATACCAATATTGCAAGAATGTTTCAATATTCACAAGTCCATCAATACAACACAGCACATTTTAAAAAGAAGGATGAAAAACACATGATTATCTCTTTCAATACTGCAAATGCTTTTGACAAAATCCCTTTCATGATAAAACCTTACCAAAATGAGTGTAAAGGGAACATATGTCAACATAATAAAAGGCATTTACAACAAAGCCACAGCCAACATATTATGCTGGTGGTGGAAAACCGAAAGAAAGGCTCCGGGAACAAGACAACATTGCTCACTCTTACCATATCTATTCAACATAGTGTTAGAAGTCTTAGCCATAGCAATTAAAAAAGAATAAGAAATGAAAATATCCATTTTGGAAGGGAAAACAAAAAAAAATTGTCACTATTTTTTTAGTTTTACCCATTCTTTTATTGGCCACACAAGTGAAAAAAAAATGATATTTTTTTGCTGAGACAGGAACAGGGGTGGGCAGGGAGTGATAAAGATATTTCGTGTTCATAACAAACCATCATTACTATGAAATACTAATAACAGAACTACCATATTTTATGGTATGAAGTTTTCACTGTTGCACTTTCTGTTCCCTAGTGTTAGCAAACATCTTTGAGAATTTGGTCATTTACCTTTTAAAAAACTTATCATGAATTAGATCTCAACCACTCCCCCAATTTCTTGTTTATTGATGGCACCTTATAGACATACTCAACTAAACCAGACAATCTAACATTTTTCTCCACCTGATAAAATGTCTCCCAGTGCATTCTAACCTACTCCAATCAGGGCATAATTTTCTTCAGTGCATGCGTGTCATGCTGAGTCACTTCAATCATATCCAGCTCTTTGCAACAGTGTGGACTGTAGACCTCAAAGCTACACTGTGCATGGGATTCTCTAGGCAAGAATACTGCAGTGGATTGCCATGCCCTCCTCCAGGGGATCTTCCCAATCCAGGGATTGAACCTGTGTTTCTTACGTCTCCTGCATTGGCAGGTGGGTTGTTTAGCAGACTTAGAGATTTAGAGAACCTTTGAGAAGACTCTGGTTAACGAGAAAATCCAATCTTTGGGAAGGTAGCTCCGATTTACTGGGAATTACAAATTGCTCTCCTATCAGATGCTGATACCAGGACAAATGGGTAGGAGTTTCAGGGAAATGGGTCTAAATAAATGATGAAATTATTCAGACCTGAAGGTCTATAATAAAAAATAGTCAAGGAGTGACTTTAGCAAGATGGCCAAATAAGACATCCTTTGTTCATAACCCTCATTCAACAACAAGAGTCTGACAAGTCTCCATTTGAAAAAAGAAAACAAAACATGTTTTTGTGGGAGATGTGGGATCCAGCAACATACACCAAAGGATCCCAGAGGAGTCTTGTCCACCTATGTGTAGGATAATAGGTATAGACTTGACTGTGAACCCTTAAGTGGCCCAGGAACTATCTCTAGCCCCTTTCAAACAAGGCCAAACTGACATATAAAACCAAACACAGACAACAAATACTTTGTGGAAGTCAAGGAGTCCAGTGGAGAAGTTCCAGCATGAAGATGGATAAAAGAAATACCAAATATCCAAGTTTGAACACACTGGAAAGGGTCAGAAAAACAGCATGATTTCACCCACATCACCTCTCTTCTAAGGCTGCATAATCTAGTGCCATGAAAAATCCTCTTGACCTGTGAAATTTCTCATGGAGGAAAATGAGTTCCATAGTCAGGAAAGACCCAAACTATAGACTTCTCTTTATAAGTGGGTAAAGAAGTCAATAAAGACTCAAAACGAGTTCCACTTTTAGCAAAGACAGCAATACAAGACTTCAAAGAACATGAGGAATCAAGGAAAGATAATGCCACCAAAGGGTCACAATAGTCTTCCTATAATCCACTCCTAAAATATGGTTATATGTGATTCACCCAGTAAAGAATTCAAAAGAACTGATGTAAGGAAGATCGGAAGGCTACAAGAAAACAGAACAGACAGACAAAATAACCTTAATAAAGAAATGGAAACAATTTAAACAAACACCGGAGCTGAAGAAGGAAAGTGCAATAAGAAAGAAAAAGAAAATGCAATAGGCAAAATCAATAGCAGAATGCATTAAACAGAAAAGTGAATCTGTGGATTACAAGACAGGACTTTTGAAATTATCCAGTTAGAGGAGGAAAAAAAAATAAAAAGGAATGAAGACAGTGTGAGATTTATAGGATACCATTAACAGAAACAATCTGTGAATTATCAGAGCCCCGAAGGAGAAGAGGATGAGGACAAGCTGTAAATGTTGGCCAGAGAACATACACTTCCAGCTATAGCATGAATAATTTCTGGGGATTTAATGTAGAAGACGGTGACTGTAGTCAACAATACTATACTGTATACATGAAAGTTGTTAGGACAATAAATCTCAAATATTCTCACCACAAAAAATAAATGGCAATTATGTGTGGTGACGGTGACAGAGGTGTTACCTAACCCTATTCTGATAATCATCTTGCAATATATCTGTGTATGAAATCACTGTGTTGTACTCTTTAAACTTACATAATGTTATACATCAATTATATCTCAATAAAGCCAGGCATTAGAAAAGTCTGTAAATTTTGGGATGATGTTTAGTACAATGTAGCTCATTAATTTTTTTGAAAAAAGCTAGTATTTTGTCTTGAAAGCTAGAATATTATCATAGGTAACATATGTTGCCAGTTGTTTTCCTGACAGACTCACACTATTCATTTTCAAGAAATTTTTCCCTAAATATCTAAGTCTGAATAACCTTGATGTGTCTACCATTTATTGTTTCAATTAAAGATGTTATTTCATGAAAAACTCAACTAGTTTAATGTACAACTCAGTCTCTATGTGCTTTTCATTGAGATAAACACTGGACCACAGTGTATTAACTCTGTATTTCTGTTTTATAACACCTAATGTATAAAAATACATAAGTTAGGGATGTCAGAAAAACAACTTATTATTTGATGAAGAGTAATGAAATTCTAAAGTGAAACTAGCATTACTTCTTTTTTTGCTGTTTTAAAGAATCACAAGCAGATAGCAGTTACAAAAACAACAGCAACTTGTAGAGTTTGTTACTGTTGTGGTTTGTGCCAAGGTGCACTAATCACACACCATTGCTTTGGTAACATCAGAGAAAATGCAAATATGTCAAACAAAGTACTAGTATCAATATAAGAAATAATTTCCATAATGTGAACTCTAAGAAGGGGTCTTGAGACCCTCAAATATTTAAGGGTACATTCTGAGTATTACTGATACCGACTTTACATTTCATTATCAATGCATTCATATTGAAGATAGAAAAAATATTATGACTATCATTTTTTTCTCTCATGTATATTTTCCATGAATTGAAGTGTGGACAAAGTCTTATTAATTTATTTCTATCTACCTTATAAATAATGTTTACTTATATCTGATAGCTTCAGTTCAAAAAGCCCAGTTGATTGTTTTTGCATCTTTTACAAGATATTTTCCTGTATAATTTTGTGAACATTTAAAACAGTGGATTTTAAACATTTACCCAGATATCGATATAAGCCAGAAGTGATTGAGTTCAGAGGGACCACACTGATTACCCATTATAGCATGCAGACACATATGCTCTGATATGAAAGCAAACCGTGACCAACTGGAATAAAGCCCCAAGTGCATTCAGTACTTCTGGAGACACTGTGACAGAAAAATCTCTTCACAGATCTGCTGTCTTCCTTCTTATTTCTGATGTTGAACAGGAACATGGCCATATGTCCAGAAGCAATAGAGGCTCTGTGCTCTATATTCTAGTTCAGTAGAAGAGTGTTCACAGGGACAAGGAAAAAGACACACCATCAGAGAAGTAGGCAGTTTGCATCAGCTGAGATGCTTGTAGCTTAATATATTTTTAGTCTATTGCCTGGCTTTTTTCTCTCACATTTGAAATTATCCAAAACCTGAGTAAATACATTTTAATATGTAAACTATAATAAGCAGAAATGGGTTTTAAAAGGCTTAATGATACTTAAACTAATTATTTAGAAGTTCAAATTTCCACATTTATCCAAGATCATCAAGCCTCCAGGAATGACTGATTGGGCTACTCTACATGCAATGCCATTTAAATGCAATAACTTGGAAATAGTCAATGAAATATGATCTTTTCCCTTTGCAATCTATAATTAAAATGCCAATTTTATCTCAGCAATCTATGTAAATTTACATTTAGAATGAGCAAATTAAGTTTTTATTATAGCCTAGAGTATTTATTGTTCCTTTTTATTTTGGGGCATTTTTAAGGGAAGGAGATACAGCATTATACCAGAAAAGCATTTGAAAAATTACTCCTGGGACTGGTAATGAAATAGCAAATACAGCTTTGTGAGCTGACCTGTAGGTAGTTATGCAAAGAACACCGCAATATTAGATGCAGGATGACTTGTTTAAACATGGGAAAGCCAATAGCACTATGAGTGAATACTCCTTTTCAATGGTCATCATTTACACGGTATGAAGGCAGCATCTGAGAAAATGTGTTGCCATAAACTGCAGACGGCTAGTCAGAAGATAAAATCAGTATAGGTTTTCAAAGTAACTCTATCTTCATATTTAAGAATACTTTGCTCATGATAACAGCTGGGAAAACTCATTAAGTTACTGGAAATGAGCCTAGCTTTGCTTTTATTATCAGTTCTGTGATAAAGCCTCCTGGACGGCAGGAGAGAACTGTTAAAGAAAGGGTTTTGCAGCACTCATTTTTATACAGTTGCATATTTTTGCAGTAACACATGTAGTTGTAAAACACAAGATGTTTTTCATCCCCAAACTGATTAAGGGAAGGGTTTTGGAAAGGAATTTATATTTGGTGCAATTTGCATATTTTAAGAAGATGCTTTATATATTTATATTCTCTCTTCTGTTGGTTTCCAGCTAGAGTTGTTGATAAGAATCTTTACCCAGTGGTAGGACTGACTGGAGGTGGAGGGTGGGAATTGAGTGAGAACACGCCCATTTTCCCCATAAAGCGGCAGAAAATCCACGGTGACAGTGTGATTTTGGGAAAGAAAACACCACTACATGCAAGACATCTTAAATTATTATTCTTATTGCACAAATTAAAAAGTGAACTGAAAGCTAAAATAAAATGTCTATAAGCATCAGTGAAGCTGGATTCAAGTTCTGATCCCTCTGATTCTAAAGTCCATGCTTCTTTTTCTGTCCATAAATGTCCCTAAATGTCCCTACCATCCTGCTCCCAACTTCCTCCTTACAAGAATGGAAATTTTTATTCTCGTTATTTATGTTACAAACTATAGAGACCTCATATTGCAAGTGAATTATCTTATGATTCATTATGGGACTATAATATTCAATAGAAATACAGGAATTGTCCAGGTATTGTCCAATAGTATTTTAAATAACACATTAAAATTTCCCTTTTAAAAATTCATGTAAATTCTCAAAAATGGAGATATCACTAGGAGGACTTACCATCTGAGCCACCAAGTAAGTCCATAAATCATTCAAGAATTACTAAATTCTCACGATGCTGGAAACTATATGGAAGTGCAAAATGAATGTGCTGCTGCTAAGTCACTTCAGTTGTGTCCGACTCTGTGCGACCCCATAGACGGCAGCACATCAGGCTCCCCGGTGCCTGAGATTCTCCAGGCAAGAACATTGGAGTGGGTTGCCATTTCCTTCTCCAATGCATGAAAGTGAAAAGTGAAAGTGAAGTCGCTCCAGTCCTATCTGACTCTTCACGACCCCATGGACTGCAGCCTACAGGCTCCTCCATCCATGGGATTTTCCAGGCAAGAGTACTGGAGTGGGGTGCCATTGCCTTCTCTGACAAATGAATGTGCAAGCCTGCACAAAGCTTACCAATGTATCTGTGGACTAAGATTGATGTAACAATGATTACAAAAGTTTAAAAAAAGGCTTATATTATTATTAAGAGGTGAAACTTCTGTTCTAGTAATATGAAGTAGCCCTACATCTCCCAGATTCTTTCTCTTATAAGTAAAAATCCTTGCGCATAACACAATGATTAGAAGTGGGAAGACTGAAGGGTGGAAAGGTTTGATGGCTGCCTAGGGTCCTCAGGACTTGAGAAGTTGTGTTCACTGGGCTATCTTTTTTTCTAGGTGTATATATCTGACATGGCACCTCAGAAGCCTCCTAATTGGAATTGCCAATTGGGTCAGAAAAAAAAAAAATAATAATAAGGCGGCTGGGAAAATCCATTCTTCTTGAACAACAACAACAAAAAATCAAAAACAGTGGTCTAAGAGAAAAGATAAACAGATTTTTGTCAATACACAACTGATTCCATCAGAATATCATTGGAAACCTGCCTCTCCCACTACCATGGTTTCAGCAGAACTGAGTGAGAGCTAATTTTTCACCCCACACCTTGATGCACAGGTCAGATAGTGGTCCTATGAGTTTCTTCAGTGATACCGCAGGAATGAGCAGGCTGCTGTTCATCCGTCCCTAATCAGTGAATGCCAGAGCACTTCAACCCCCAGGAGAGTAGCATCAGCAGAGCTGAGTGGAGAGCTCTTTTCTTTCGCTGAGCGGTGGACAATCCTGCTGAAGCTATGTCAATATGGTTGACTAGCGATCCCACCTACGTATGCAAAGTGAAGCCGTGGTCTAATTTCCCCCACAGCAGGGTCAGCAGAGCCCAGTGGTCGCCTCAGCTTCCCCGGAAACCCCCCACCTGGCAGCAGTGAGAACTCGCAATGAGGGACAACGTTTTTCAGCGTGAGGTTTCCTACAACCTGAGTGTGCGCAGGGCTCAGTGGGGGCTGCTCTCCACCGCACCCAGTATCGTGAGGCAGGCTCTTCAGCGCCGTGGCCCTGCATATCGCCTGTCGGCAGGCTCTGAAGTTCGTCCCCAGTCCCACGCATAAATCGAGGAGATGGCCGAGCTCCTGGTAGGTGGGGCATGCCATACTCCGTCCCTCAGTCGTGTCTCCTTCTTTGAGACCCCCCGGACCATAGCCAGCCAGGCTTCTCTGTCCGTGGGGATTCTCCAGGGAACAATACTAGAGTGGGTTGTCATGTCCTCCTCCAGGGAATCTTCCTAACCCGGGGATCAAACCCAGGTCTCCTGCATTGTAGGGAGATTCCTTACCGTCTGAGCCACCAGGGACGCCCTGGCTGGCGACTCACTCCCACTTCCTCTTTCCTCTAGTATCAGCGGGGGTGCGCTGAGCTCTTGCCCCTGTGGCAATAGAGAGTCTGATTCAGGACCCCACATTCCTCTCCCTGATGTGAATGGGGCCTAGAGGGAAGACAGACATCCGCCCCACTCATCTACAAAAAGCTGTGAGGGTCAGTACCCCACTTTTACTGGGGAAGTTTTGGCAATCCTGTCAGAAAGCCAAACATAGACAAGCACTTGTGCCTCTGCTACCCCTGAGAAGGGAAGTGAGTGCTAAATATGAGGATTAAAAAGTTCCTATATTTATAATACTAATAGCCAAAATGTCCAGAATATAAGAAATGATCACGTGCAGGGGGAGACAGATGGAGGGGAAAAGTAACTTTCTAAATACTCCAGAGTGTTCTGTTCTTAACAAACCCTGCCCTCAAGAGAACTTATTTTCAGTTCAGTTCAATTCAGTCGTTCAGTCATATCCGACTCTTTGTGATCCATTGAATCACAGCACACCAGGCCTCCCTGTCCATCACCATCTCCCAGAGTTCACTCAAACTCACGTCCATTGAGTCAGTGATGCCATCCAGCCATCTCATCCTCTATCATCGCCTTTTCCTCCTGCCCTCAATGCCTCCCAGCATCAGAGTCTTTTCCAGTGAGTAAACTCTTCACATGATGTGGCCAAAGTATTGGAGTTTCAGCTTTAGCACCATTCCTTCCAAAGAACACCCAGGACTGATCTCCTTTAGGATGGACTGGTTGGATCTCCTTGCAGTCCAAGGGACTCTCAAGAGTCTTCTCCAACACCACAGTTCAAAAGCATCAGTGCTTCGGTGCTCGGCATTCTTCACAATCCAACTCTCACATCCATACATGACCACTGGAAAAACCATAGCATTTTACAAGAGCCTAATCTGCTGGGGTTTTATCAAAGTCTAACCTATCCGGGGGGAGGGAACTACCAATACTAGTCTTTCTTGTCTTCCTGTCCTACCTAAGGTGGGGGAAAAAATTCTGTAGTTAGTAATTAAAGCAAAGATTAGGCTACAAGGTTACAAAAGTCAATCTCTTCTGAAAATACCAGCAATGAAAATGTGGAATTTGAAACACACTATAAATTACACTAGCACCAAATAATGAAATTCTTAGGTATAAATCTAACAAATTATTTGTAAGATTTGTATGAAAAGAGTACAGATTCTAATGAAAGAAATCAAAGGATGCAATAAATGGAGAGATATCCCATATTCATAGACTCAATATTGTCAGTATATCAGTTCTTCCCAACTTGATCTATAAGATTAAATGTGATCTTAATAAAAAAAAAATCCCAAAGAGAGTTATTGTGTGGACATCAACAAATTATTTCTGAAATTTATACAGAGAGGTGAAAGACCCAGAACAGCCAACACGATACTGATGTGTTGGAGAAGACAAAAGTCAGAGAATTGACATTACTTGACCTCAAAACTTGGAGAAGGTGATGACCCCACTCCAGTACTCTTGCCTGGAAAATCCCATGGATGGAGGAGCCTGGTGGGCTGCAGTCCATGGGGTTGTGACGAGTCGAACACGACTGAGTGACTTCACTTTCACTTTTCACATTCATGTATTGGAGAAGGAAATGGCAATCCACTGCAGTGCCCTTGCCTGGAGAATCCCAGGGACGGGGGAGCCTGGTGGGTTGCCCTCTATGGGGTCATACAGAGTCAGACATGGCTGAAGCGACATCGAGTCGAACACGACTGAGTGACTTCACTTTCACTTTTCACATTCATGTATTGGAGAAGGAAATGGCAATCCACTGCAGTGCCCTTGCCTGGAGAATCCCAGGGACGGGGGAGCCTGGTGGGTTGCCCTCTATGGGGTCATACAGAGTCAGACATGGCTGAAGCGACATAGCAACAGAAGCAGCAGACTTCAAAACTTAATACAAAATTGCAGTAATCAAAGAAGTAAGATATTGCTAAAAGGATAGACAGATTAATGAAACAGAATAGAATGCTGGAGAAATCAAAAGTGCTTACTATCTAAAGGAATATGTCACACATGTATCAGATACAATCTATAGTCCTATCATTTTGGAAAAATGGTTTGGCATTATTTATCCAGTTGATATACACCCATCCAGTGAGCAAATAACTCTACTTCAACATATGTATCCAATAGAAACGCACACTATACATATGTACCAAAAGACAGGGACATAAATGCTCACAGCAGCATTATAAAACCTCAAACTGGAAACTGGCACTTCCAAAGTCAAGTAGATATATAATGTCTGTAATAATGGCAAAATGTGAAATACATTATAAGTGTATGTAAAATGAATCAGTTATACTCAAAGACAAGGCTAAATATCACAAACATAGCAATGAGTAAAAAGAGCAAATGAAACAATGCACACTCCATTTTCCACTTACATAAAACTAAAAAAATCATGAAATATTTGAGCTAAATTTCATTAATCTAGGATAAGAATTGCCTTTAGGGAGAGGGTGAGTGCTGACATTAGAAGGGGACACAAGTGAGGGAAATGGCATTTGTTCTGTTTCTTGATTCAGTTGCTGCTCCTACATATCTGTGAGTTTTAATTGATTGGAACATTTCTGTTTATTGAGTTTTCAGGATGTGTTATTATACATTAGGACAGTTATTCAAAAGTAAGTAGAATGCAGGTCTTACTGTTTATTATACTTAATTAAACTCATAAATACATATAACAAGGTATTTGTTTAAGCCTGCAGGGTTAAGAAATGAAGATTGTTTTGTCCAAGTGAGTAGCCTGGAGCCAATGAAACTTCTAAGACATTGTCTTCTCTTCTCTGAAGTTGAGAGGATTTCTTAAAAACTTGTGTGTTTTGAGGATACATAAGTGAAGAAATGGAGAACACTGTTACATTTTCATGGAGTTAGGTCTTTGTATTTGTTACGCAGATTCTCATGTATTTAACAATTTCAAAAATGATTGAAGGTTAAGAAATACTAAAAATTACTAGGAATAAGAAATGTTCCCAAGTAATTGGAATTGGCTTTGATTAAAAAAAAGAAAAAGAAAGAAAAAAAAAAAACAAAAGCTAACTTATTTTACTAAAAGAAAGCTTTAATTAAAATGAGCAGTGGCTTAAAGCTATGTTCTCTTTCATTTCACTTTCTTCTTAAATCTGCTTCTTGACAGGTTCTTATTTGGAATATAGTTGTACTTTTTTTTTTTTTTTAAGAGTTTCCATTCATGGTATAAGTCTCAGCATCTTTAAAAGAATTTAAGGAAAAACAGAGGGACATCATGCTAATGATTCTTCTATAAGAGTTGGCTGGGCCTAACATCATAGAAGTCTAGAGGTGTCCAAAGGCTGTGGTTGTAAAGTCCTCAAGATAAGAAGATCTTCCTTTTATCTTGGTTCTTTCTTTTTGGCATATTGTCTCTCTTGTGGCTACAAATCATATAAACCAAATAAGAAAAGGAGTACGTCAAGGCTGTATGTTGTCACCTTGAGATGTGTATAAGAGACAGGAAGGGAAGTGAGTGCTAAATATGAGGATTAAAAAGTTCCTATATTTATAATACTAATAGCCAAAATGTCCAGAATATAAGAAATGATCACGTGCAGGGGGAGACAGATGGAGGGGAAAAGTAACTTTCTAAATACTCCAGAGTGTTCTGTTCTTAACAAACCCTGCCCTCAAGAGAACTTATTTTCAGTTCAGTTCA
>SJYX01020702.1:226305-268139 GCA_006410675.1 Oreotragus oreotragus
GGTTTTTCCTGTGGTCACGTATGGATGTGAGAGTTGGACTATGAAGAAGGCTGAGCACCGAAGAATAGATGCTTTTGAACTGTGGTGTTGGAGAAGACTCTTGAGAGTCTCTTGGACTGCAAGGAGATCCAACCAGTCCATTCCAAAGGAGATCAACCCTGGGATTTCTTTGGAAGAAATGATGCGAAAGCTGAAAGTCCAGCACTTTGGCCACCTTATGCGAAGAGTTGACTCATTGGAAAAGACTCTGATGCTGGGAGCGATTGGGCGCAGGAGGAGAAGGGGACGACCGAGGATGAGATGGCTGGATGGCATCATGGACTCGATGGACATGATTCTGAGTGAATTCCGGAGATGGTAATGAACAGGGAGGCCTGGCGTGCTGCGATTCATGGGGTCGCAAAGAGTCGGACACGACTGAGCAACTGAACTGAACTGAACTGAACTGAAATCCCTTTCTGTTGAGAAGCTTTGAAATTTAATATTTAGCGCTGGAAACTCTGGGGGATATTGTGAGGATAGAGATAAGCAAGAATTAGCCTGCACTTTATGTATCTGTAATTTTTCAAATAATTTTGAAATATTTTTAATAGAAAAAGAGAAAGAAGATCTTTGTCGACAGTATCTCATTTGGATTGATATGTTAAGACAGATAGATAAATAGATGGATAGATTCCATCTTGTAACCAAAAAAGCTTCGATTGAAATCTCAATTCTGCCACTTTCTATTTGTCAATTTTGGACAAGTTACATAATCTTTGTTGTCTTTCTTTCTCTTTCTAGATAGATAGATAGGTAAATAGATAGATGTTAGAAATACATGTATATATGTGTGTGTATATCCTTCTTGGTAGTTCAGTGATAAGGAATCCACCTGTCAATGCAGGAGCTGGGTGTTTAATCCCTGGGTTGGAAAGATTCCCTGGAGTAGGAAATGGCGAACCACTGAAGGATTCATGCCCAGGAAATTCTGTGGACAGAGGAACCTTATAAGTTACAGTCTATGGGGTTGCAAAAGGGTCAGACATGACTTAACAACTAAGCAACAAGAATGTGTGTGTATGAAGAAATATGTATATGTGAATATATAAATATGTATACTAATTAAGTTGACTAAAGAGTAGATGGAGTAGCCTTTAAATGTTGTATCAGTTAAGTCTAGATTACACCCAGCTGCATGAAACTTGAAATTCAGATAAGGTGCCTTAATCACTTAGAGTTTCATTTTTTCACACATCATTAAAAGTCTCAATGTTGGCAGTCCAGGAATAGACCTCTGGTTCTGCAGTGCTGCTATGCACCAAGCTCTTCTACATTTCTGTTCAGCTGTACAGAGTAGATTTTTTTTTTTTCTTTATGCTCACACAATAATTGCACAATCTCTAGGCACAAAGGAGCAATGGACGAAAAAGTCAAAGGTGCTTGATACCTTATTAGACCTTTTCCATCGTACTAACCATGGTGCTTCTCAAAGCAACTAATAGGACACATAATCATCTTTCAGTTCAATTCAGTTCAGTCACTCAGTTGTGTCCGACTCTTTGCGACCCCATGAATCGCAGCACGCCAGGCCTCCCTGTCCATCACCAACTCCCGGAGTTCACTCTTACTCGTATTTTAATTAGGGTATCATTTCTCTAAGCTAAATTGTTTAATAAAAAACAAGAAACAAATGATTATTTTAAAGCAACTGACAGTTTCAGCAAAATTCCAGCTTTTTGGCTGACAAATACTCACTATTACCCTTCTTCCCATAAAGAGAGCAAAGTCACTCTAGCCCCAGGTGCTTGAAATACAAGGACTCTGGATGATGGGAGAATCCTTTTCATTATTGCAGTCACCAAGACTGATCATAATAGTTTATTTTTTTCTCCCACCAAACATGTGGTAAGATTTTACCTCCCCACTTAATATAGCAATGACCAAAGACATGTGAGCGGAGGGAGCATCATTTTTGCCTTAAAGCTTTAAGAAGCAGCCCTATGCACTCACTTTCCCTCTGCACAACAACGCAGGGGCCTTTTAAGAAGGTGTTTCCTGACTCAGCCTAGATCTAAAAAGAGATGGTGTGGAGCAGAGTTCCCAGGCAGCTGCACTGTTAATACAACAAAAGAAAGAAACAGTTTTTCTTATTTTCAGCCACAGAGTTTCAAGAATCATTTGCTACTTGATTAATTTGGAAGTTGGCTCTTAAAGAACTCTATTTCTGTAACAGAAGCGTCAAATATGAGGCTCTGGCTTAATGCTCACTTGGCAGGTAAAGAAGAAACCTCTCTTGGAGGCTAGAAAGATGAGAATCCTTTCATGCAGTGGGAAGCACTTGTTAGAATGCTTGCCTGAGATATCATGGAAAGCAGATAATGTTCTCAAGGTAGGTGTAACTTTAAAAGAATAAATTGAACAAAAAGAACAAACATGGTGTGTTTTGATTACTATAAGTTGCATTTAAAGAAAAGTCATAAGAAATGAGTTCAGAGGAGAGATGGTAAGTACGTAGGGAGGAATGAAAGAGACTGGAACAAGTTAAAAATTGGCAGAATTATAGGGCTGCATGGCTCAGACGGTAGAGTATCTGCCTGAAATGCAGGAGACCTGGGTTCGATCCTTGGGTCAGGAAGATCCCTTGGAGAAGGAAATGGCAACCCACTCCAGTACTCTTGCCTGGAAAATTCCATGGACAGAGGAGCCTTGTAGGCTACAGTCCATGGGGCCACAAAGAGTTGGACACGACTGAGTGACTTCATTTCACTTCACTTCACTTCAATTATATTAGTAACCTTTAAGCTATGAAAACCAAAACTAAGGAAAACTTTGAATGGCAAAGGTTGATAAAAATCATGCTTTGCAGGGCAAGATGAAGTAGTTCCCTTCCCCCAGGCACTTTTTATGAAATAAAAGGCCTTGGATATAATACAATAAGGGCTTATATGGTAGCTCAGCTGGTAAGGAATCCACCTCCAATGCAGGAGACCAAGGTTCAGTTCTTGGCTTGGGAAGACCCCCTGGAGAAGGGAGAGGCTGCCCACTCCTGTATCCTTGGGCTTCCCTGGTGGCTCAGATGGTAAAGAATCAGCCTGCAATGTCGGAGACCTTGGTTCAATCCATGGGTTGGAAAGATCCCCTGGAGGAGGGCATGGCAACCCAGTCCAGTATTCTTGCCTGGAGAATCCCCATGGGCAGAGGAGCCTGACGGGCTGCAGTTCACGGTGTCACAAAGAGTTGGTCACAACTGAGTGACTAAGCACAACACAGTACATAACGCAATAAACCATTATGAGAAGACTCTGAAGTGTGAAAAGAAAGAAGATAGGCTTTGTTGCTGCCCTGGAGCTTGAGAAATGACAAGACAGGAGAGAGAAATGAGAGGAGAGAGGAGAACTGTGGGTTCCCTGCGTTTCCCTACTACTGTTCACATATACTAGAAAGGATGCTGTGGCAGACTCAAAACTGGAGCTACCAATGCTGCTGTGCTTAGCTGCTCAGACGTGTCTGACTTTTTGCAGCCCCGCCAGGCTCCTCTGTCCGTGGGAATCACCAACAGGCACATACAAAAAACTGCCACAAAAGCCTATCCCATTGGCCAAAGGATTGGGAAAACTGTAGAGTGGAAGAAGAGAAGTATTTTTGGCAAGAACAGAACTCTTTTTGGCAATATCTAACTAACTCAAATGAAATGACAATGGGGAAAACACTGCCCTTTCTTTGTTTCTTATAGGGCAAAAGGAAGAGCTGACTTTGCACTCCAAAATTCTGCCTGTGATACAGTTAGCAGGCAGTGCTCTGACTTTCTCACACAGCACTGTGTGAAGGGCCCAAAATAGATGAATATGAAATTAAAAAATTAATAAATAAAAGGAGAGATAAATCCACAGTTAAAGTTAGATGCTTGAAGACTCCTATCTATTAGAGAGGGACTACTAGAGAGAAAATAGGCAAAGTCATAGAGCACTTATCAGCAAAGTCAGCCAAAAGTATCTAAACACACATATAGGATATTCCATTCAACTGCAAGAGGCACATGTCCTTTCAAAACCCCGTGGAACATTTACTAAGATTGTTGTTGTTTAATCACTAAGTAGTGGCTGACTCTTTGCAACACCATGGACTGTAGCCTGCCAGGTTCTTCTGTCCATGGGATTTCCCAGGCAAGAATACTGCAGTGGGTTGCCGTTTCCTTCTTCAGGGTATCTTCCTGACCAAGGGATTAAAGCCCAGGGATCAAATCTGCATTGCAGGGAGATTCTTTACCACTGAGCCACCTGGGAAGTCCTTTACAAAGATAGACCATAAAATAATTCCAAGAAATTCCTAGGTCTAATATGTCATTTTGGTAAGTTAAAAGGATATAAACCCAATATATGGAAAACAATACAGTTCTATCTATAAATAGAAAACCTATGGCAACTGAAATAAAAAGACAATGCTATTCATAATTGCTTGAAAGAAAATTAAACATGTAAGTGTGCAACTATCAAATAATTTGCAAGACCTGTATATAATGAATTATAAAAATCCAATGAAACAAGTTAGAGTGTAAGGTTCAACATAGTGAAGGTGCCAGTCCCCTCTATGCAGTGTTAGGGAGATTAAATAAATAGTCTTAGTTAGGCTTCAGAGTCCAAGCAGAGCAGGCCTCTGACTTTGCTAGGAACCTGCATGGACACTGCGCTGACTGGGATTGCCCTCACTGTCTACTGTAAGAGCACCACAGATAAGATGGGGAAGAATCCTGAGATTGTTGAGCTCCTGGAGGGGGTCTGACCAACCAAGCCCCAGGCTTAACAATGTATCAAATTTTACAAGACAAGACAAATTTCATTAACATGAAACCAGAGCTGTGATTTGCTCCCAGATTGATGATGATATCAGTTTGCAGCCTGGGATTATAAGTGGACACGTCAAACTACAATCTGTGCAGTCTCACCCTTGGAGCGGATGTCCTGCCTGGGACCCTTTCACAATCTGGACTCCAGATGTGCTGTGATGCAGAGTTTCCCGGTGCTAACTGAGTGTGGATATGGGCAAAATTCAATTTGATGACATATCCTCTGCTGTTTCTATTACTCTTTTCTTTTAATGTTAGTATATTGAAAGTAAGCTAGGAAATTCTCTAATAAATATTGGTATTATTTATTTGTATTGAACGAGTGGCTTATTTTGTTAACAAATCCTTTGAACCTGAGATAAAAGTAAAACTTTTGGCAAAACATGCAGTTACAGTAAAAATTCCAGCAAGTTTATTATAGACATACTTACCTTAAAATTCATATGGAAAAACAAACACTTTAAAATAGATAAAACCACTTAGATGAACAACAACAAACTGGGAGAAATCACTCTACTGTATCTTAAAGGTGAACATACGGCAATCCTGATCAGGACAATACTGATGGAGAAATAAACACATACACATACATAAGCCAACAAACTAAAGAACACAGACACATACAATAATGCCAAACTGAATTTTGACAACAGTGGAAAATCTGTGTTATGAAAAAATCAAGCCCTTCGACCAATGCTAAAGGTATTGGATTCTCACAGGCAAATAATGAACCTTAACTTAAACATTATACAAATTAACTTAAAAAACAAACAAACAAACAAACAAACTTAAAACAGATCATGGACTTCAATCAATGTAAAGAATAAAATATAAAACTGTCAGGAAAAAAAGAAATAGGCTTAGGTGAAGAGTTTTTATACTTGATCTCAAAGCAAAATCCAGGGGAAGAGTTTATCATTTGGACCTCATCTAAATAAGATGTCTGTCTGTGAAAGGGTATGTGAAGATGTGAAAAAGAACAAGCTACCAATTGGCAGAAAGTATTTCCAAATATCATATTTGACAGAGAATTTAATATCTAGAATACATTAAGAATTCTCAAAGTTGAACAGCGTAAGCAACAATTCAGTTAGAAAATGGGCAAAAGATATGGAAACATTTAGTTGAAGAAAATATAAATGGCAAATGAGCATATGCAAATATGTTTACAATCATTTGCCATTAGAGAAATGCAAATTTAAAACACACTAAGATATCATTACCCAGAATAACTAATAGTAATAATAGTACACTGGTGAGCATGTGGAGAAACTAAATTTATTATACATTGCTCATGGGAATGTAACATATTACAGTCATTCTGAAAAAGAATATAGTGGTTTCTTACAAAACTACAACTTACCATATATATCATGGACATTTATTCCAGTAAAATGAGAACTTATTTTCACATAAGGAAAGATGTATGAGAATATTTCCAGCAGCTTTATTTTTAATAGCTGTAAACTGGAGCCACAAAAGTGTCCTTGAAGTGATGAACAGTTGAGCAAACTATTTGGAAAACTCACCAGTGGCCACAGGACTGGAAAAGGTCAGTTTTCATTCCAATCCCAAAGAAAGGCAATGCCAGAGAATGCTCAAACTACCGCACAATTGCACTCATCTCACACACTAGTAAAGTAATGCTCAAAATTATCCAAGCCAGGCTTCAGCAATGTGTGAACCATGAACTTCCAGATTGCAAGCTGGTTTTAGAAAAGGCAGAGGAACTAGAGATCAAGTTGCCAACATACGCTGGATCATGAAAAAAGGAAGAAAGTTCTGGAAAAACATCTAGTTCTGCTTTATTGACTATGCCAAAGCCTTTGACTGTATAGATCACAATAAACTGTGGAAAATTCTGAGAGAGATAGGAGTACCAGACCACCTGACCTGCCTCTTGAGAAATCTGTATGCAGGCCAGGAAGCAACAGTTAGAAATGGACATGGAACAATAGACTGGTTCCAAATAGAAAAAGGAGTACATCAAGGCTGTATATTGTCACCCTGCTTATTTAACTTATATGCAGAGTACATCTTGAGAAATGCTGGGCCAGAAGCACAAGCTGGAATCAAGATTGCAGGGAGAAATAACAATAACCTCAGATATGCAGATGACACCACCCTTATGGCAGAAAGTGAAGAGGAAATAAAAAGCCTCTTCATGAAAGTGAAAATGGAGAGTGAAAAAGTTGGCTTAAATCTCAACATTCGGAAAACAGATCATGGCATCTGGTCCCATCACTTCATGGGAAATAGATGGGGAAACAGTGGCAGACTTTACTTTTTGGGCTTCAAAATCACTGCAGATGGTGACTGCAGCCATGAAATTAAAAGATGCTTACTCCTTGGAAGAAAAGTTATGATCAACCTAGATAGCATATTGAAAAGTAGAGACATTACTTTGCCAACAAAGGTCCATCTAGTCAAGGCTATGGTTTTTCCAATTGTCATGTATGGATGTGAAAGTTGGACTGTGAAGAAAGCTGAGCACGAAGAATTGATGCCTTTGAACTGTAGTGTTGGAGAAGACTCTTGAGAGTCCCTTGGACTGCAAGGAGATCCAACCAGTCCATTCTGAAGGAGGTCAGCTCTGGGATTTTTTTGGAAGGAATGATGCTGAAGCTGAAACTCCAGTACTTTGGAGATGTGTATAAGAGACAGCAGATAAGATGGGGAAGAATCCTGAGATTGTTGAGCTCCTGGAGGGGGTCTGACCAACCAAGCCCCAGGCTTAACAATGTATCAAATTTTACAAGACAAGACAAATTTCATTAACATGAAACCAGAGCTGTGATTTGCTCCCAGATTGATGATGATATCAGTTTGCAGCCTGGGATTATAAGTGGACACGTCAAACTACAATCTGTGCAGTCTCACCCTTGGAGCGGATGTCCTGCCTGGGACCCTTTCACAATCTGGACTCCAGATGTGCTGTGATGCAGAGTTTCCCGGTGCTAACTGAGTGTGGATATGGGCAAAATTCAATTTGATGACATATCCTCTGCTGTTTCTATTACTCTTTTCTTTTAATGTTAGTATATTGAAAGTAAGCTAGGAAATTCTCTAATAAATATTGGTATTATTTATTTGTATTGAACGAGTGGCTTATTTTGTTAACAAATCCTTTGAACCTGAGATAAAAGTAAAACTTTTGGCAAAACATGCAGTTACAGTAAAAATTCCAGCAAGTTTATTATAGACATACTTACCTTAAAATTCATATGGAAAAACAAACACTTTAAAATAGATAAAACCACTTAGATGAACAACAACAAACTGGGAGAAATCACTCTACTGTATCTTAAAGGTGAACATACGGCAATCCTGATCAGGACAATACTGATGGAGAAATAAACACATACACATACATAAGCCAACAAACTAAAGAACACAGACACATACAATAATGCCAAACTGAATTTTGACAACAGTGGAAAATCTGTGTTATGAAAAAATCAAGCCCTTTGACCAATGCTAAAGGTATTGGATTCTCACAGGCAAATAATGAACCTTAACTTAAACATTATACAAATTAACTTAAAAAACAAACAAACAAACAAACAAACTTAAAACAGATCATGGACTTCAATCAATGTAAAGAATAAAATATAAAACTGTCAGGAAAAAAAGAAATAGGCTTAGGTGAAGAGTTTTTATACTTGATCTCAAAGCAAAATCCAGGGGAAGAGTTTATTATTTGGACCTCATCTAAATAAGATGTCTGTCTGTGAAAGGGTATGTGAAGATGTGAAAAAGAACAAGCTACCAATTGGCAGAAAGTATTTCCAAATATCATATTTGACAGAGAATTTAATATCTAGAATACATTAAGAATTCTCAAAGTTGAACAGCGTAAGCAACAATTCAGTTAGAAAATGGGCAAAAGATATGGAAACATTTAGTTGAAGAAAATATAAATGGCAAATGAGCATATGCAAATATGTTTACAATCATTTGCCATTAGAGAAATGCAAATTTAAAACACACTAAGATATCATTACCCAGAATAACTAATAGTAATAATAGTACACTGGTGAGCATGTGGAGAAACTAAATTTATTATACATTGCTCATGGGAATGTAACATATTACAGTCATTCTGAAAAAGAATATAGTGGTTTCTTACAAAACTACAACTTACCATATATATCATGGACATTTATTCCAGTAAAATGAGAACTTATTTTCACATAAGGAAAGATGTATGAGAATATTTCCAGCAGCTTTATTTTTAATAGCTGTAAACTGGAGCCACAAAAGTGTCCTTGAAGTGATGAACAGTTGAGCAAACTATTTGGAAAACTCACCAGTGGCCACAGGACTGGAAAAGGTCAGTTTTCATTCCAATCCCAAAGAAAGGCAATGCCAGAGAATGCTCAAACTACCGCACAATTGCACTCATCTCACACACTAGTAAAGTAATGCTCAAAATTATCCAAGCCAGGCTTCAGCAATGTGTGAACCATGAACTTCCAGATTGCAAGCTGGTTTTAGAAAAGGCAGAGGAACTAGAGATCAAGTTGCCAACATACGCTGGATCATGAAAAAAGGAAGAAAGTTCTGGAAAAACATCTAGTTCTGCTTTATTGACTATGCCAAAGCCTTTGACTGTATAGATCACAATAAACTGTGGAAAATTCTGAGAGAGATAGGAGTACCAGACCACCTGACCTGCCTCTTGAGAAATCTGTATGCAGGCCAGGAAGCAACAGTTAGAAATGGACATGGAACAATAGACTGGTTCCAAATAGAAAAAGGAGTACATCAAGGCTGTATATTGTCACCCTGCTTATTTAACTTATATGCAGAGTACATCTTGAGAAATGCTGGGCCAGAAGCACAAGCTGGAATCAAGATTGCAGGGAGAAATAACAATAACCTCAGATATGCAGATGACACCACCCTTATGGCAGAAAGTGAAGAGGAAATAAAAAGCCTCTTCATGAAAGTGAAAATGGAGAGTGAAAAAGTTGGCTTAAATCTCAACATTCGGAAAACAGATCATGGCATCTGGTCCCATCACTTCATGGGAAATAGATGGGGAAACAGTGGCAGACTTTACTTTTTGGGCTTCAAAATCACTGCAGATGGTGACTGCAGCCATGAAATTAAAAGATGCTTACTCCTTGGAAGAAAAGTTATGATCAACCTAGATAGCATATTGAAAAGTAGAGACATTACTTTGCCAACAAAGGTCCATCTAGTCAAGGCTATGGTTTTTCCAATTGTCATGTATGGATGTGAAAGTTGGACTGTGAAGAAAGCTGAGCACGAAGAATTGATGCCTTTGAACTGTAGTGTTGGAGAAGACTCTTGAGAGTCCCTTGGACTGCAAGGAGATCCAACCAGTCCATTCTGAAGGAGGTCAGCTCTGGGATTTTTTTGGAAGGAATGATGCTGAAGCTGAAACTCCAGTACTTTGGAGATGTGTATAAGAGACAGCAGATAAGATGGGGAAGAATCCTGAGATTGTTGAGCTCCTGGAGGGGGTCTGACCAACCAAGCCCCAGGCTTAACAATGTATCAAATTTTACAAGACAAGACAAATTTCATTAACATGAAACCAGAGCTGTGATTTGCTCCCAGATTGATGATGATATCAGTTTGCAGCCTGGGATTATAAGTGGACACGTCAAACTACAATCTGTGCAGTCTCACCCTTGGAGCGGATGTCCTGCCTGGGACCCTTTCACAATCTGGACTCCAGATATGCTGTGATGCAGAGTTTCCCGGTGCTAACTGAGTGTGGATATGGGCAAAACTCAATTTGGTGACATATCCTCTGCTGTTTCTATTACTCTTTTCTTTTAATGTTAGTATATTGAAAGTAAGCTAGGGAATTCTCTAATAAATATTGGTATTATTTATTTGTATTGAATGAGTGGCTTATTTTGTTAACAAATCCTTTGAACCTGAGATAAAAGTAAAACTTTTGGCAAAACATGCAGTTACAGTAAAAATTCCAGCAAGTTTATTATAGACATACTTACCTTAAAATTCATATGGAAAAACAAACACTTTAAAATAGATAAAACCACTTAGATGAACAACAACAAACTGGGAGAAATCACTCTACTGTATCTTAAAGGTGAACATACGGCAATCCTGATCAGGACAATACTGATGGAGAAATAAACACATACACATACATAAGCCAACAAACTAAAGAACACAGACACATACAATAATGCCAAACTGAATTTTGACAACAGTGGAAAATCTGTGTTATGAAAAAATCAAGCCCTTCGACCAATGCTAAAGGTATTGGATTCTCACAGGCAAATAATGAACCTTAACTTAAACATTATACAAATTAACTTAAAAAACAAACAAACAAACAAACAAACTTAAAACAGATCATGGACTTCAATCAATGTAAAGAATAAAATATAAAACTGTCAGGAAAAAAAGAAATAGGCTTAGGTGAAGAGTTTTTATACTTGATCTCAAAGCAAAATCCAGGGGAAGAGTTTATTATTTGGACCTCATCTAAATAAGATGTCTGTCTGTGAAAGGGTATGTGAAGATGTGAAAAAGAACAAGCTACCAATTGGCAGAAAGTATTTCCAAATATCATATTTGACAGAGAATTTAATATCTAGAATACATTAAGAATTCTCAAAGTTGAACAGCGTAAGCAACAATTCAGTTAGAAAATGGGCAAAAGATATGGAAACATTTAGTTGAAGAAAATATAAATGGCAAATGAGCATATGCAAATATGTTTACAATCATTTGCCATTAGAGAAATGCAAATTTAAAACACACTAAGATATCATTACCCAGAATAACTAATAGTAATAATAGTACACTGGTGAGCATGTGGAGAAACTAAATTTATTATACATTGCTCATGGGAATGTAACATATTACAGTCATTCTGAAAAAGAATATAGTGGTTTCTTACAAAACTACAACTTACCATATATATCATGGACATTTATTCCAGTAAAATGAGAACTTATTTTCACATAAGGAAAGATGTATGAGAATATTTCCAGCAGCTTTATTTTTAATAGCTGTAAACTGGAGCCACAAAAGTGTCCTTGAAGTGATGAACAGTTGAGCAAACTATTTGGAAAACTCACCAGTGGCCACAGGACTGGAAAAGGTCAGTTTTCATTCCAATCCCAAAGAAAGGCAATGCCAGAGAATGCTCAAACTACCGCACAATTGCACTCATCTCACACACTAGTAAAGTAATGCTCAAAATTATCCAAGCCAGGCTTCAGCAATGTGTGAACCATGAACTTCCAGATTGCAAGCTGGTTTTAGAAAAGGCAGAGGAACTAGAGATCAAGTTGCCAACATACGCTGGATCATGAAAAAAGGAAGAAAGTTCTGGAAAAACATCTAGTTCTGCTTTATTGACTATGCCAAAGCCTTTGACTGTATAGATCACAATAAACTGTGGAAAATTCTGAGAGAGATAGGAGTACCAGACCACCTGACCTGCCTCTTGAGAAATCTGTATGCAGGCCAGGAAGCAACAGTTAGAAATGGACATGGAACAATAGACTGGTTCCAAATAGAAAAAGGAGTACATCAAGGCTGTATATTGTCACCCTGCTTATTTAACTTATATGCAGAGTACATCTTGAGAAATGCTGGGCCAGAAGCACAAGCTGGAATCAAGATTGCAGGGAGAAATAACAATAACCTCAGATATGCAGATGACACCACCCTTATGGCAGAAAGTGAAGAGGAAATAAAAAGCCTCTTCATGAAAGTGAAAATGGAGAGTGAAAAAGTTGGCTTAAATCTCAACATTCGGAAAACAGATCATGGCATCTGGTCCCATCACTTCATGGGAAATAGATGGGGAAACAGTGGCAGACTTTACTTTTTGGGCTTCAAAATCACTGCAGATGGTGACTGCAGCCATGAAATTAAAAGATGCTTACTCCTTGGAAGAAAAGTTATGATCAACCTAGATAGCATATTGAAAAGTAGAGACATTACTTTGCCAACAAAGGTCCATCTAGTCAAGGCTATGGTTTTTCCAATTGTCATGTATGGATGTGAAAGTTGGACTGTGAAGAAAGCTGAGCACGAAGAATTGATGCCTTTGAACTGTAGTGTTGGAGAAGACTCTTGAGAGTCCCTTGGACTGCAAGGAGATCCAACCAGTCCATTCTGAAGGAGGTCAGCTCTGGGATTTTTTTGGAAGGAATGATGCTGAAGCTGAAACTCCAGTACTTTGGAGATGTGTATAAGAGACAGCAGATAAGATGGGGAAGAATCCTGAGATTGTTGAGCTCCTGGAGGGGGTCTGACCAACCAAGCCCCAGGCTTAACAATGTATCAAATTTTACAAGACAAGACAAATTTCATTAACATGAAACCAGAGCTGTGATTTGCTCCCAGATTGATGATGATATCAGTTTGCAGCCTGGGATTATAAGTGGACACGTCAAACTACAATCTGTGCAGTCTCACCCTTGGAGCGGATGTCCTGCCTGGGACCCTTTCACAATCTGGACTCCAGATGTGCTGTGATGCAGAGTTTCCCGGTGCTAACTGAGTGTGGATATGGGCAAAATTCAATTTGATGACATATCCTCTGCTGTTTCTATTACTCTTTTCTTTTAATGTTAGTATATTGAAAGTAAGCTAGGAAATTCTCTAATAAATATTGGTATTATTTATTTGTATTGAACGAGTGGCTTATTTTGTTAACAAATCCTTTGAACCTGAGATAAAAGTAAAACTTTTGGCAAAACATGCAGTTACAGTAAAAATTCCAGCAAGTTTATTATAGACATACTTACCTTAAAATTCATATAGAAAAACAAACACTTTAAAATAGATAAAACCACTTAGATGAACAACAACAAACTGGGAGAAATCACTCTACTGTATCTTAAAGGTGAACATACGGCAATCCTGATCAGGACAATACTGATGGAGAAATAAACACATACACATACATAAGCCAACAAACTAAAGAACACAGACACATACAATAATGCCAAACTGAATTTTGACAACAGTGGAAAATCTGTGTTATGAAAAAATCAAGCCCTTCGACCAATGCTAAAGGTATTGGATTCTCACAGGCAAATAATGAACCTTAACTTAAACATTATACAAATTAACTTAAAAAACAAACAAACAAACAAACAAACTTAAAACAGATCATGGACTTCAATCAATGTAAAGAATAAAATATAAAACTGTCAGGAAAAAAAGAAATAGGCTTAGGTGAAGAGTTTTTATACTTGATCTCAAAGCAAAATCCAGGGGAAGAGTTTATCATTTGGACCTCATCTAAATAAGATGTCTGTCTGTGAAAGGGTATGTGAAGATGTGAAAAAGAACAAGCTACCAATTGGCAGAAAGTATTTCCAAATATCATATTTGACAGAGAATTTAATATCTAGAATACATTAAGAATTCTCAAAGTTGAACAGCGTAAGCAACAATTCAGTTAGAAAATGGGCAAAAGATATGGAAACATTTAGTTGAAGAAAATATAAATGGCAAATGAGCATATGCAAATATGTTTACAATCATTTGCCATTAGAGAAATGCAAATTTAAAACACACTAAGATATCATTACCCAGAATAACTAATAGTAATAATAGTACACTGGTGAGCATGTGGAGAAACTAAATTTATTATACATTGCTCATGGGAATGTAACATATTACAGTCATTCTGAAAAAGAATATAGTGGTTTCTTACAAAACTACAACTTACCATATATATCATGGACATTTATTCCAGTAAAATGAGAACTTATTTTCACATAAGGAAAGATGTATGAGAATATTTCCAGCAGCTTTATTTTTAATAGCTGTAAACTGGAGCCACAAAAGTGTCCTTGAAGTGATGAACAGTTGAGCAAACTATTTGGAAAACTCACCAGTGGCCACAGGACTGGAAAAGGTCAGTTTTCATTCCAATCCCAAAGAAAGGCAATGCCAGAGAATGCTCAAACTACCGCACAATTGCACTCATCTCACACACTAGTAAAGTAATGCTCAAAATTATCCAAGCCAGGCTTCAGCAATGTGTGAACCATGAACTTCCAGATTGCAAGCTGGTTTTAGAAAAGGCAGAGGAACTAGAGATCAAGTTGCCAACATACGCTGGATCATGAAAAAAGGAAGAAAGTTCTGGAAAAACATCTAGTTCTGCTTTATTGACTATGCCAAAGCCTTTGACTGTATAGATCACAATAAACTGTGGAAAATTCTGAGAGAGATAGGAGTACCAGACCACCTGACCTGCCTCTTGAGAAATCTGTATGCAGGCCAGGAAGCAACAGTTAGAAATGGACATGGAACAATAGACTGGTTCCAAATAGAAAAAGGAGTACATCAAGGCTGTATATTGTCACCCTGCTTATTTAACTTATATGCAGAGTACATCTTGAGAAATGCTGGGCCAGAAGCACAAGCTGGAATCAAGATTGCAGGGAGAAATAACAATAACCTCAGATATGCAGATGACACCACCCTTATGGCAGAAAGTGAAGAGGAAATAAAAAGCCTCTTCATGAAAGTGAAAATAGAGAGTGAAAAAGTTGGCTTAAATCTCAACATTCGGAAAACAGATCATGGCATCTGGTCCCATCACTTCATGGGAAATAGATGGGGAAACAGTGGCAGACTTTACTTTTTGGGCTTCAAAATCACTGCAGATGGTGACTGCAGCCATGAAATTAAAAGATGCTTACTCCTTGGAAGAAAAGTTATGATCAACCTAGATAGCATATTGAAAAGTAGAGACATTACTTTGCCAACAAAGGTCCATCTAGTCAAGGCTATGGTTTTTCCAATTGTCATGTATGGATGTGAAAGTTGGACTGTGAAGAAAGCTGAGCACGAAGAATTGATGCCTTTGAACTGTAGTGTTGGAGAAGACTCTTGAGAGTCCCTTGGACTGCAAGGAGATCCAACCAGTCCATTCTGAAGGAGGTCAGCTCTGGGATTTTTTTGGAAGGAATGATGCTGAAGCTGAAACTCCAGTACTTTGGCCACCTCATGTGAAGAGTTCACTCACTGGAAAAAACTCTGATGCTGGGAGGGATTGGGGGCAGGAGGAGAAGGGGATGACCAAGGATGAGATGGCTGGATGGCATCACCGACTCGATGGACACGAGTTTGGGTGCAGTCTGGGAGTTGGTGATGGACAGGGAGACCTGTCAGACACGACTGAACAACTGAACTGAACTGAATGGTCCATCCAGACCATGGAATTTGGCTCAGCAATAAAATGAGATGGACTATTGATATATGTAACAACTTGGATGGATCTTAAGGGAGTTATTCTGGGTGAAAAAAGGACAGTGTCAAAAGTTTATATACTGCATGATTTCATTTACATTGCACTTTTGAAATAACAGTATTATAGAATTAGAGAGCAGTTCAGTGATGACCAAAGATATGTGAGGTGGGAAGAAAGTTAGGTAGTTGTGACTATGAAACAGTGTCAGGAAAGATCTTTGAAAACGAGCTGCTCTGCATCTTGGACTGTGGGTGGCTCACAAATCTCCATGTGTGATAAATTTGCATTAAAATGCATACACATATGTACACGATTAAGTACATGCAGAACTGATAAAACCTGGAAATGGATGAACTTTTACCAATGTTAATTTCTTGGTTGTGATATTGTGCTATGGTGATGCAAAATGTTACCATGGGGATAATTTAAGTACAAGTATATGGAGCTTCTCTGTATTAATTCTTCTACGAATCAATACTTTTCACCAATATTTGCAAAAAGAAACTTTGCATTAAGAATAAAATTGAGAATTTGCCTGACATCTGTTATGAAATCCTCTGAATGAGTACTAAGTCAGGACCAAGACTCAGTGAGCCTGTGGCATGTCTTAGTCTTTGCTTTCATCTCCTGAGCAAGGGATGATATCCAGGGGCATTCTTAACTATGCAAGAATTAAGGGAAGATACATGTTTATCTAAAAAAAATAGAGGCTTTATGAAGGAATAAGACAGAAATCTGTACTGTGACTCTCATTAGAAATAGTAAACTTGATTAATCAACTCTATAGGTTATTTCATGAACATGTCTATCAAAACAAAATTAATAAAAGCAAAGTCTAGTAAAGAAAGCAATAGTGTTCTAACTATCTTTAGTTTTGGATAATAGTTAGGTATTATGGGGAGAGAGCAAATTAGCCAAAAACATACGTTGAGGTTCTCTCACCCCACGTTTTGTAAATAATGACTATGTAATAGAGGATCTCGTTTTTGGCACTGCGCATGTGCATCACAAGGTACTCGCTTGGTCGTGTACTTTGTGCGGTATGCCTGTATAAGCTTCTCCTGGAAAAGCCCTGAAGGGTTGTGCACGATCATATTGCGTGATGTTATGTCTGCTGCTACGGATAATGCACCAGCCAGGAGAGAATAAACGCATCTGCAGTTCCTACTGGATCCTCTCCTTTTCTTCCAGTTTTAGCTCGCGCCTTGCCTACCACAGATTCAGCGAAGAATGCTGCCCAGTGAGATACAGCAAGATAACTGGTGCTGTGAGCGGGATCAGTGGTACAGGTATGAGTCTTGCTCCTGTGAAAGCACAGTACTCCCTAACTAAAATTTATAATCAATATGTATGCTATATCTAGATGTTTAATTCTAGTTAACTGAGTGAAAGTGTGAAGCAAAGGGTTCAAGGATGATGAACTTTAATAGGCAGATGATTATTTTTTTGGACTTCAGAAGTTGGTTAGGTGCTGAAGCTGCTTAGTAAAAATTCTTCTCCAGTAAATTCGAGAGTTTTGCCATTAAGTGAAATGCTAGCCAATATATGTCCTCTAGGGAGAAGATGATACAATGATGATAATCTGTTCATTTACTTTTTCTGAATGGACAAGCATCAAAGCCTGCCTCCCTTTTACTTAGAATATAAGTAAAATATAAGTTGCAAATGGTTTTATAATGAGAGTGGATAGAAATGAGTCACTCTCTGGGCACAAGAATGTGTTCCAGAAGCATGGAGATCTTTCTTGTATTTGTTAAACAGTGAATATGTGGAAGTTCATAATAGCTATTGAACTCATTCGTTCCTGAATTTATTTACAGATGCAATATTTCATCTACTGATGTAACATCATCTTTTGAGTATGTTCCAAAAAATCCTACAAGTCATGAATATCAACATATTTCCCATTCTTATAGAATTCAAAAATTAGTGATGCAACTGATACTCAAGTAACTGCAAAACCATGCTGTGCTAGTTAAGGGTCAGCATAGGAATTTCTCTAGTTGTCATGAGTTTCTTCTCTTTCTTTTATTGGATCCGCCTTCTGACATTAGTTGCTGGGAGCGAAGGCTTAGCTTAGGAGATAGAGAGAATTGAGAAATAAAGTGATTATTTATCGGTTTTCTAGCCCTTTCTCCCCAACAAATACTAATTGTGTATGCGTGTCTGTGTCCTAAGTCTCTTCAGTCATGTCTGAGTTTTTGTAACCCTATGGACTGTATCCTGTTAGGGTCCTCTGTCCATGGGATTCTCCAGGTAAGAATACTGGAGTGAGTTGCCACAGCCTCCTCCAGGTTATATTCCTGACCTAGGGATTGAAAACACATCTCTTATGTCCCTTGCATTAGCAGTCAGGTTCTTGGCCACTAGCTCCAGCTGGGAAGACCAGAATGTATATAATTGTTTGTTATTAATTTATTTAGCAAACATTTATGGAACATTTATCACAAGGGAGGTATTCCATTATTAACGAATATAGCCTCAAAAATCTCATTTATTTAAAGTCATTATTCTTATTCTCAAAGCATTATATCTTGAATGTTGAAATAAAGAGGATATAAGTATGCATATGCCAACAAATTTCACAACCTAGAAAAAATGAACAAGTTTCTAGAAACACAGAGTCCACCAAACCTGAATCAAGGTGAAATATATAATTTGAACAGACTGATCAGTAAAAGTGAAATAAAACCTGTAAAAGAAGAAAAGAAAAGAACATCTCTCTACAAATAAAGTTCAGGATCAGATGGCTCCACAAGCAAATTCTAACAAGTATACAAAGAAGAAATCATACCCACCATCTCAAACACTTCCGAAAGATCGACGACATAAAACGTCTCCTAAAGATGATCACCCTGATATCAAATCGGACAAAGACAGTACCAAATAAGAAAAGTACAGCCTGATATAAGTATGCGTATGGCTTTTTATGTAAACAGTAATGCCATTAATCAGACAAAGTTAAAATTCAAAATTTTCTGAAGTTTTGGAAAACACACACTCAGCATATTAACTTTAAGAACATCAATGATCTTGACTAAATAGAGTTAAAACTCATGTTTGCTGAACATCTATTATATGCAAACTTTCCTGCTCAGTGCTTTAGATTCAGTCCTCTGACAGTGATATTGACAGCTACGTTTTAAAGATTAAGGAGTTTATGTGATTTGATATATGACTTTACTGACACACAGGGAAGTAAATAGCAGAGTAAGGAACTGGACTAAGGATTTGCTGTTTCTGCTCTACATTGTTTCTATTAAGCCACTGAGACTGGACACTCAAACTTATTCTGAAGGTGGTGTGAGTAGAGAAACTGTACACTGAAGAATCTTTAAGTAGATTGGTTTGATTGGAGGATAGGATCCTTGGGAATGGGGTTGGGGGAGACTGGGTGGGTGAAAGAGACAGGAATGGGATGATGGGCGGCTTTCCAAATCAGACTAAAGAAGAAGTAGGAGGTGTCCCCTCTATAAGCTTTCAGGAGCCGGAGAAGACTTGGGTGGAGTGGTGCATGAAGGCATAGTGGTCTTGGACAGGACAGGTACCTTTCCTTGAGACTGGAGGGGAGGTGAAGACAACAATTTATAATACTTTTAAACTTTTTATTTTATATTGGCGTATAGCCAATTAACAACATTGTGATAGTTTCAGGTATACAACAAAGCCACTCAAAAATTCATATACATATACTCATTCTTCTCCAAACTTCTCTCTCATCCAGGCTGCCAAAAAACTATTGGACAGCACATAATATTAAATATTGAATTGGTTGATCAGGGAATAGATGGATAGATTTTAAATTTTAGATCAAATTATTTTAGATCAAATTATTCTTTTGTTTTAGCTAAAAAATTTTGTATTATGCTTTAAAAGGAATATTGTCAGTTATATAACTGACATATATATATATATATATTCCCCTCTTTTTCAGATTCTATTCTCCTATAGGTCATTGGAGTATAATGAGCAGACTTTCTTTTGCTGTTTAGTAGGTTCTTACTCTGTCTCTTATACACATCTAGTTTTCACTTGTTTTTAGATTCCACATGTAAGTGAGATCATACAATATTTGTCTTTCTCAGTTTTCTTTGTTTCATTTAGTATAAATGCCCTCATCCCTGTTGTCATAAATGCAAGATTTTATTTTTATGGCTTAATATTCCATTATGTGTGGAATAATGCACATAAAGAATCTGCCTACAATGCAGGAGACCAGGGGTTCAATCCCTGGGTCAGGAAGATCCCCTGGNACATTCCAGTATGTCTGGCTCTAGGTGAATGATCATACCATTGTGATTATCTGGGTCATGAAAATATATCTTATCAATATAAGCTCCCTTTAAATTTTCTTAGGATAGTTTACTCTTTCATCTTTGTTTTTACATAATTTATGTCTTTTAATGTACTTTTAAATTGAAAAGGACTTACTGAAACTCTTCTGCTTTTACTTGGAACTTTTTTTTTGTTTGTAAAGAATGGATTCTTTAATTTTTGTATGCCTTCTCAGCTGCTTTCATTTTTGGCTGAAATATATGTGCATAATTAAGAAGTAATTTCTCTTCTTCTTGTTCAAACGTAATGTTGGCAGCTCCTTCTTGACATTTTAAATACTTTAATATGCTCTCACCTCATTTTGCTGAGGCCTGTTCTACTGTCAACTGTGATTTGACAGTTAGGCACCAATTCCAGGGCCTTATATTCATCAAGAATGGTGATCACTTCCCTGCAGCTGTCTTCATCATCTGTTAGAAAAATGAGTTTGGTATCCTCTGGAGATTTAGATAAGTGTCCTGCCTCACAGTGACTCCCTCTCCTTATGGGGTATCCTTATCCTGCAAACAGTTGTTTTGTGTCTTGAGTCATTTAATTTACTTAATATAAGTAAAGCTTGGTTATCTTTCTCTTGTTGATACCCTGAGTGTCTCTAAGGCCTCTTAGTGCTTTGATTTTGGAGTGCCATGTTAAACTTACCTTAATCTGTACACTTTTCCCTACATTTGCTTCCTTTCCCTTAGGAAAAGAATAATGACATCCAGAGAACTGCCCCAAGAATAGCAACTGGAGAAGTGAGGACAAGTTCTACCTCAATCTTTTGCTTATCTCATCAGCCAAAACCAAAATTTTGTATCCAAGTTGTCTTTGGACTGGGGGCTAAAGATGTTAGTAATAAATACCATTGCTGGGCTTTCCTGTGAACTGTGAGTTCTGCTGGATTTGAGATGAAGCAGGTGGGATCTCAAAGGTCGAAGAAATTCCCTTTGATAAGAATCTTCCATGTTAGAGCATTGTCTGCATTCCTAGATCCTTTCTTTTTTGGACAATCTGCTGCCAGTTAAATTCGGTTCAGTTCAGTTCAGTTCAGTCACTCAGTCATGTCTGACTCCTGGCGACCCCATGAATTGCAGCACACCAGGCCTCCCTGTCCATCACCAACTTCTGGAGTTCACCCAGATTCATGTCCATCGAGTCAGTGATGCCATCCAGCCATCTCATCCTCTGTCATTCCCTTCTCCTCTTGCCTCCAATCCCTCCCAGCATCAGCGTCTTTTTCAATGTGTCAACTATTTGCATGGTAGAGTTTCAGCTTTAGGATCAGTCCTTCCAAAGAACACCCAAGATTGATCTCCTTTAGAATGGACTTGTTGGATCTCCTTCTAGTCCAAGGGACTCTCAAGAGTCTTCTGCTACACCACAGTTCAAAAGCATCATTTCTTTGGTGCTCAGCTTTCTTCACAGTCCAACTTTCACATCTATACATGACCACTGGAAAAACCATAGCCTTGACTAGATGGACCTTTGTTGTCAAAGTAATGTCTCTGCTTTTGAATATGCTGTCTCGGTTGGTCATAACTTTTCTTTCAAGGAGTAAGTGTCGTAATTTCATGGCTGCAATCACCATCTGCAGTGATTTTGGAGCCCCCCAAAATGAAGTCTGCCAGTTTCCACTGTTTCCCCATCTATTTCCCATGAAGTGATGGGACCAGATGCCGTGATCTTTGTTTTCTGAATGTTGAGCTTTAATTCAACTTTTTAAATTGTTTCCCTCTAAATAAATGTGCTGAAGCCCTAACCTTCTGGACATGTGACTATGGTCTTTTTGGAAATAGTGTCTTTGCAGATAATCAAGTAATCAAGTTGAGTCACACTTGAATAAAGTGACTCTAAGTCCAACAAGGAATACAATAAGAAGGAGATATGGAGAACATAGGGATAAGACAACCATAGAAAATATAACCCAGAATCATAGTGGTGCTACCACAAACCAAGAAAATCACTGAACCACTGGTAGGTGAGAGAAGCAAGGAAGGATCATTCCTTAGACCCCTTCAGAGAAAACATGGCCTTGGGAACATTTTGACCCTGGACATCTAGCCTTCAGGCCATAAGAGGATGATTTTCTTTTGTTTTGTCTCTGTTTGTGATCATTTGTCACAGAAGCCTTGGTAAATCAGTGTGGTCCAGGTGGTTTTCCAGAGTGGGGCACAGCACCAGTCACGTTGAAGAGCTTGAGTTCAGTAACATCAGTATAAGTGTTTCAGGTTTGACTCACTGTGGATGGACTTGAATAACCAACATAAGTCCTTGGAAAGTAAAATGGAAATAGCCCATCTCAGATCATATAAATTGAGGAAAAACTTATGTTAAGTGATGAGAGATCTGCCTGATTTATTCAAGAAAGTACCAAAAAAGGCCCACAGCTTCAGAGGGGATTAATCAGGCTTCATCCATACATTCCAGTATGTCTGGCTCTAGGTGAATGATCATACCATTGTGATTATCTGGGTCATGAAAATATATCTTATCAATATAAGCTCCCTTTAAATTTTCTTAGGATAGTTTACTCTTTCATCTTTGTTTTTACATAATTTATGTCTTTTAATGTACTTTTAAATTGAAAAGGACTTACTGAAACTCTTCTGCTTTTACTTGGAACTTTTTTTTTTTTTTGTAAAGAATGGATTCTTTAATTTTTGTATGCCTTCTCAGCTGCTTTCATTTTTGGCTGAAATATATGTGCATAATTAAGAAGTAATTTCTCTTCTTCTTGTTCAAACGTAATGTTGGCAGCTCCTTCTTGACATTTTAAATACTTTAATATGCTCTCACCTCATTTTGCTGAGGCCTGTTCTACTGTCAACTGTGATTTGACAGTTAGGCACCAATTCCAGGGCCTTATATTCATCAAGAATGGTGATCACTTCCCTGCAGCTGTCTTCATCATCTGTTAGAAAAATGAGTTTGGTATCCTCTGGAGATTTAGATAAGTGTCCTGCCTCACAGTGACTCCCTCTCCTTATGGGGTATCCTTATCCTGCAAACAGTTGTTTTGTGTCTTGAGTCATTTAATTTACTTAATATAAGTAAAGCTTGGTTATCTTTCTCTTGTTGATACCCTGAGTGTCTCTAAGGCCTCTTAGTGCTTTGATTTTGGAGTGTCATGTTAAACTTACCTTAATCTGTACACTTTTCCCTACATTTGCTTCCCTTCCCATAGGAAAAGAATAATGACATTCAGAGAACTGCCCCAAGAATAGCAACTGGAGAAGTGAGGACAAGTTCTACCTCAATCTTTTGCTTATCTCATCAGCCAAAACCAAAATTTTGTATCCAAGTTGTCTTTGGACTGGGGGCTAAAGATGTTAGTAATAAATACCATTGCTGGGCTTTCCTGTGAACTGTGAGTTCTGCTGGATTTGAGATGAAGCAGGTGGGATCTCAAAGGTCGAAGAAATTCCCTTTGATAAGAATCTTCCATGTTAGAGCATTGTCTGCATTCCTAGATCCTTTCTTTTTTTGGACAATCTGCTGCCAGTTAAATTCAGTTCAATTCAGTTCAGTTCAGTCACTCAGTCATGTCTGACTCCTGGCGACCCCATGAATTGCAGCACACCAGGCCTCCCTGTCCATCACCAACTTCTGGAGTTCACCCAGATTCATGTCCATCGAGTCAGTGATGCCATCCAGCCATCTCATCCTCTGTCATTCCCTTCTCCTCTTGCCTCCAATCCCTCCCAGCATCAGCGTCTTTTTCAATGTGTCAACTATTTGCATGGTAGAGTTTCAGCTTTAGGATCAGTCCTTCCAAAGAACACCCAAGATTGATCTCCTTTAGAATGGACTTGTTGGATCTCCTTCTAGTCCAAGGGACTCTCAAGAGTCTTCTGCTACACCACAGTTCAAAAGCATCATTTCTTTGGTGCTCAGCTTTCTTCACAGTCCAACTTTCACATCTATACATGACCACTGGAAAAACCATAGCCTTGACTAGATGGACCTTTGTTGTCAAAGTAATGTCTCTGCTTTTGAATATGCTGTCTCGGTTGGTCATAACTTTTCTTTCAAGGAGTAAGTGTTGTAATTTCATGGCTGCAATCACCATCTGCAGTGATTTTGGAGCCCCCCAAAATGAAGTCTGCCAGTTTCCACTGTTTCCCCATCTATTTCCCATGAAGTGATGGGACCAGATGCCGTGATCTTTGTTTTCTGAATGTTGAGCTTTAATTCAACTTTTTAAATTGTTTCCCTCTAAATAAATGTGCTGAAGCCCTAACCTTCTGGACATGTGACTATGGTCTTTTTGGAAATAGTGTCTTTGCAGATAATCAAGTAATCAAGTTGAGTCACACTTGAATAAAGTGACTCTAAGTCCAACAAGGAATACAATAAGAAGGAGATATGGAGAACATAGGGATAAGACAACCATAGAAAATATAACCCAGAATCATAGTGGTGCTACCACAAACCAAGAAAATCACTGAACCACTGGTAGGTGAGAGAAGCAAGGAAGGATCATTCCTTAGACCCCTTCAGAGAAAACATGGCCTTGGGAACATTTTGACCCTGGACATCTAGCCTTCAGGCCATAAGAGGATGATTTTCTTTTGTTTTGTCTCTGTTTGTGATCATTTGTCACAGAAGCCTTGGTAAATCAGTGTGGTCCAGGTGGTTTTCCAGAGTGGGGCACAGCACCAGTCACGTTGAAGAGCTTGAGTTCAGTAACATCAGTATAAGTGTTTCAGGTTTGACTCACTGTGGATGGACTTGAATAACCAACATAAGTCCTTGGAAAGTAAAATGGAAATAGCCCATCTCAGATCATATAAATTGAGGAAAAACTTATGTTAAGTGATGAGAGATCTGCCTGATTTATTCAAGAAAGTACCAAAAAAGGCCCACAGCTTCAGAGGGGATTAATCAGGCTTCATCCACAAAATATTATAAAAATTATAAATACAGAGAATATTGTTGGCACATAGTTTTTTTTAGTTTCCCTTAATTTTAGCCATCACATTTCTAAAGTTACAATTATAGAACTTGTCTACATTCATTAAATAGTTATATAATGTTTATCTAGCATGTGTTAGATATTGCACCCCCACACACACACAGGGTTAGATAGATTTAACAGACTAGGATAGTTAGTAGATTTAACAAGCTTAGCCTCTGACCTTATGAGGTTTGCACTCTGTTGGGGGGCAGCTGACAGAAAATAAAAATAATAAAACCAAGAAAGTGCACGTTTTAATTATAACCTGTGAAACATACACTTCACCCAAAAAGAAGGTTTCCAAAAGAGAATGAGTTCTTTTTTTTTTTTTCCAAATAGAACTTCCTGATACTGTGGCATTTAAGCCAATATCTGAAGGATAAGAGAGAACTTATCCTTGTTTACTAGAACTGTTTAACAGAACAGTAACAGCATGGATGCAGTCTTTGAACTGAGAAGGAAGATGCTCCCACAAATAGGGAACATGGCAAAAGCCTAGCGTTTAAGGAGGAGTGGGCTGGTTGACCTTTTGGACTTCAGCCAGAGACAAAGAACACAGGAACAAAGACCGGCCTCAACAAAGACTAGGTTTTAATAGTGATATCCCTTGAAAGATTTCAGTAGAAGCATCTGCTCAGTTTACTAAGAGCTCCCTGATAATGCAGCATTTAAGCCAGTATCTGAAGAATAAGTGGGAACTGCCCTTGAGAAGAGTCATGGATGGATCTTTAACAGAAAGGCAACAGTATGGTTGAAAGCTTAGTTTCATGGATGAAATTAAGCCCTGTTTTCCTCAAGGGTCAACTGTACTGATTAAAGCAATTTCTGTTACTACATTTTCTAAGAGAAGAGTAGATTTGAGAAAGAGGAAGGAGGAAATCAAGATCCCAGCAAGATGAGTATTGTAGCAAGTCACCAAGAAATGGCAACATGTTCGGAAAATATGGTGGAAGATGGATTTAAATAACAACAAATGAGATGTTCTTAAGAGCCTGATATGATTGGGCTTGTTGAAGATTTGATTGACAGAAGGAGAAGCTTGAAAGATTACTTTTCTGTTTGGGGGCTTAAATAACTGAGTGAGTGGGCTTTTATTTCCTGAGAACTAAATTGGAGATGACTGGGAGAGAATAGGTTGGGGAGGGGAGTTTCATTTGGAGTATGTTATTTTTGGTTTGTCTAGACATCCAAGAGGACATGCTGGATACATGTAAGAGAAGGGAAACAGGACACCAACATCAGACGCTAAATATGGAAAGAAAATGGTTCAGCTTATCCAGAGGGAGAATAGAAAGAGAAAGAAATTGAGGGTGCTCAATTGAGAATGATGAGATACATTTAGTTTGGGGGTAAAGAAGCCAGAAGAGAGTAGTCTGGAAGTAAACTAGAAGAATGCATCATTGGAGAACTCAACCAAGTTGACTACTGTGGAAAAGCTCATATGTGTCAACTCTGTCAAAGCTGCAGACGAATGGAGAGAAAAGTGATTTATGCAAGGAGAGGTTGTGGCGAAAAGGGAGTTGGAGGGAATTCCTTGGAGGGATACATTGGAGGAATCTAATAATATTGTTGGAGGCAATGTCAATAGGTGCAGCAGCCAAAATGGTGAACAGTATGGAGGTTCCTCAAAAAATCAAAAATAGGGTTGCCATATTATCCTGCATTTGCATACCTGGGCATATATCCCAACAAAATTATAATGTGAAAATAATGTAAATGTCCATCAACAGATAAATGGTCAAAGAAGATGTGGTACATATACACAATGGAATATTATATGGCCATAAAAAAGACTGGAATAATGTTGCTTGCAGCAACATGGATGGATCTGGAGACCGCCATACTGAGTGCTGTAAGTCAGACAGAGAAAGACAAGTGCTATGTATCTCTCATATGTGGAATCTAAAAGATGACACAAGTGAATCTGTCTAAGAAGCAGAACAGACTTGTGGTTGCAAAGTGGGTTGGATGGGGGTGGGAAAGACTGGGAGTTGGGGATTACAGATCCAAACTATGGCATATAGAGTGGATGGACAACAAGGTACTACAGGGTAGCCTAGGGAACTATAGTCAATATCCTGTGATAAACCATAATGGAAAAGAGTATCTATCTATCTATTTATAGATAGATACATATACATGTGTATCATTCAACTATATTTCAGTTATTTGGTAAAGTAGGGAGAGAGACCTTAGAGGTACATTCACTTCATCAACATGACACCTATGAATGTATACTTTCCTCTATGTATATTTTTTATAATACTTGAATACGTATCATAAGAATTAGGAGTGAAACTGGGGGATAAAAATCTGCAGACTGCTCAGTGCACTACCTCAGAGCAAAACTCCAACACACCACTCTAGACTGACTGTTGTTGCGTGATGGTCCTCTGAGAGCCACAGAAGCCCCTCTGTGCTTCCAGGAAAGCTGCACCAGCTCCAGGGAGTTTACACCCAGCAGAGTGCCCCACACAGAGAGGTCCTGGGAAGGGGCATGAAAGGACATCCACTGTCCAGGATGGTCTCAGTTCAGTTCAGTTCAGTCGCTCAGTCATGTCTGACTCTTTGTGACCCCATGAATCGCAGCACGCCAGGCCTCCCTGTTCATCACCATCTCCCAGGGTTCACTCAGACTCATGCCCATCGAGTCCGTGATGCCATCCATCATCCTCAGTCGTCCCCTTCTCCTCCTGCCCCAAATCCCTCCCAGCATCAGAGTCTTTTCCCATGAGTCAGGTCTTTGCATGAGGTGGCCAAAGTACTGGAGTTTCAGCTTTAGCATCATTCCTTCCAAAGAAATTCCTTCTGAAGGGTTGCTCTCCTTCAGAATGGACTGGTTGGATCTCCTTGCAGTCCAAGGGACTCTCGAGAGTCTTCTCCAACACCACAGTTCAAAAGCATCAATTCTTTGGCGCTCAGCCTTCTTCACAGTCCAACTCTCACATCCATACATGACCACAGGAAAAACCATAGCCTTGACTAGACGGATCTTAGTCGGCAAAGTAATGTCTCTGCTTTTGAATATACTATCTAGGTTGGTCATAACTTTTCTTCCAAGGAGTAAGCATCTTCTAATTTCATGGCTGCAGTCACCATCTGCAGTGATTTTGGAGCCCCAAAAAATAAAGTCTGACACTGTTTCCACTGTTTCCCCATCTATTTCCCATGAAGTGATGGGACCGGATGCCATGATCTTCGTTTTCTGAATGTTGAGCTTTAAGCCAACTTTTTCACTCTCCTTCTTCACTTTCGTCAAGAGGATTTTTAGCTCCTCTTCACTTTCTGCCATAAGGGTGTTTGGTGTCATCTGCATATCTGAGGTTATTGATATTTCTCCCAGCAATCTTGTTTCCAGCTTGTGTTTCTTCCAGTCCAGTGTTTCTCATGATGTACTCTGCATAAATGTTAAATAAGCAGGGAGACAATATACAGCCTTGACACACTCCTTTTCCTATTTGGAACCAGTCTGTTGTTCCATGTCCAGTTCTAACTGTTGCTTCCTGACCTGCATACAGATTTCTCAAGAGGCAGGTTAGGTGGTCTGGTATTCCCATCTCTTTCAGAATTTTCCACAATTTGTTGTGATCCACACAGTCAAAGGCTTTGGCATAGTCAATAAAGCAGAAATAGATGTTTTTCTGGAACTCTCTTGCTTTTTCCATCATCCAACAGGTGTTGGCAATTTGATCTCTGCTTCCTCTGCCTTTTCTAAAACCATCTTGAACATCAGGAAGTTCATGGTTCATGTATTGCTGAAGCCTTGCTTGGATAATTTGGAGCATTACTTTACTAGGATGTGAGATGAGTGCAATTGTCTGGTGGTTTGAGCATTCTTTGGCATTGCCTTTCTTTGGAATTGGAATGAAAACTGACCTTTTCCAGTCCTCTGGCCACTGCTGAGTTTTCCAAATTTGCTGGCATATTGAGTGCAGCACTTTCACAGCATCATCTTTCAGGATTTGAAATAGCTCCACTGGAATTCCATCACCTCCACTAGCTTTGTTTGTAGTGANCTTGCTGTGGCCACTACTGAGTTTTACAAATTTGCTGGCATATTGAGTGCAGCACTTTCACAGCATCATCTTTCAGGATTTGAAATAGCTCCACTGGAATTCCATCACCTCCACTAGCTTTGTTTGTAGTGATGCTTTCTAAGGCCCACTTGACTTCACATTCCAAGATGTCTGGCTCTAGATTACTGATCACATCCTCACGATTATCTGGGTTGTGAAGATCTTTTTTGTACAGTTCTTCCGTGTATTCTTGCCACCTCTTCTTAATATCTTCTGCTTCTGTTAGGTCCATACCATTTCTGTCCTTTTTTGAGCCCATCTTTGCATGAAATGTTCCCTTGGTATCTCTAATTTTCTTAAAGAGATCTCTAGTCTTTCCCATTCTGTTGTTTTCCTCTATTTCTTTGCATTGATCACTGAAGAAGGCTTTCTTATCTCTTCTTGCTATTCTTTGGAACTCTGCATTCAGATGCTTATATCTTTCCTTTTCTCCTTTGCTTTTCGCCTTTACTTGGGGGATATTCATCCCTGCTCCATGCGTGGGGTACCAGGGAGGCACACCCCAAAAAGCACCAAATGCAGTGTGATTAAGCATTAGAGATGCAAGGTATACCCTCACCCAGTCTCAGGGAATCAGGGACTGAGTTGGCAGGTAGAGAGGTGCAAACTGAGTCAACGAGGATGAAAATTTATTAGTTCAAAGAAGTGGGGGAGACCAGGAGACCCTCTACTCTCGAGCCCCTAAGTTCCCAGAAATATAAAGCTGTGGAAAAGAAACAATATAACATTTTTAAAAACATACCAGCTGAGCCACCAAGGGAGAACAAGAATACTGGAGTGAGGAGCTTATCCCCTCTCCTGTGGGTCTTCCCAAACCAGGAATAGAACCAGGGTCTCCTGCATTGCAGGTGGATTCTTTACCAGTTGCAGGGAAGACAAAAATCTATACATATATATAGAGGGAAATATATAGGATAATCTGATCAAATTTCTGAAATGTCAACAGGGTGGTAAGAACTACCAATAAACAGGTCAGAACTGAAGGGAATTTTGCTCATTACATTAAAAATAAAACTTTATGTATATATATTATAATATACATATATAACATCTTTATTGTTATTTAGTTGCTAAGTCATCTGTTCAAAACGCCATGGACTGTAGCTCACCAGGCTCCTCCGTCCATGGGCTTTCCATTCTGGCAAGAGTTCTAAACGAGGTTGCCATTTTCTTCTCCAGGGAATCGTCCCAGCCAAGGGATGAAACCCACGTTTCCTGCATTAGCAGGCAGACTTTTTTCCACTGAGCTACCAGAGATGTGTATAAGAGACAGCCTCTGAGAGCCACAGAAGCCCCTCTGTGCTTCCAGGAAAGCTGCACCAGCTCCAGGGAGTTTACACCCAGCAGAGTGCCCCACACAGAGAGGTCCTGGGAAGGGGCATGAAAGGACATCCACTGTCCAGGATGGTCTCAGTTCAGTTCAGTTCAGTCGCTCAGTCATGTCTGACTCTTTGTGACCCCATGAATCGCAGCACGCCAGGCCTCCCTGTTCATCACCATCTCCCAGGGTTCACTCAGACTCATGCCCATCGAGTCCATGATGCCATCCATCATCCTCAGTCGTTCCCTTCTCCTCCTGCCCCAAATCCCTCCCAGCATCAGAGTCTTTTCCCATGAGTCAGGTCTTTGTCAGTAAATGGCTTTTAACCAATAATTAATGCAGTAACCTTTGGAAGAAGTTTCACCTGCAAAATTAATTCAATATGGGTTAAATATGAGTTTTGACATAAAAAAGGAAGTTCAAAGACTATTAATAACAACTAAAATAAATGACAGTGTCTTCAGGAAGGAAGTATTTAATGAAGTGTCACAGAGGCCAGCAAAATATCTGATATTAATTAACTCCTTAATTAATTATATGATGAAAGATATAGCTTCAAGTAAATGCAATTTCCTGTTGATGGGTAATGAAGGGTGGTGACGACATTAGTAAAGATGGAAGATGGAAACTGACCTAAAGGAATGAATTAAAGTAGTTTCATTTTACAAAGAAATAGTTGCTGTCTGAAGGACGAAATTAGGCAAAGAACATAACCTAATATGCTGGAATTTGAAAGGTCAGTGCAATTATTTATGAGACATGTTTATATAGAGAGCTAAAAGAAAAGACATGCAATTGAATTTGTTGTCAGATGACAAAAGTGAACTAATTCAGGTTAAATCAAGTGTCTTAACATAATTCATGTGTCAGATAAAGCTTATGTCTGTATTTAGGTATCAGCTTACTATTTAAAGATATGGTGTTGCTTGTGGAAAAGAATCTGCCTGCCAGTGCTGGAGATGCAAGAGACGTGGGTTCAATCCATGGGTCAGGAAGATACCCTGGAGAAGGAAATGGCAATCCACTTCAGTATTCTTGCCTGGGAAATTCCACTGACAGAGGACCCTAGCTGGCTGCAGTCCATGTAACCACAGAGTCAGACAAGAGCGAGCGACTGAACTATTGAAGGCTGTAAAATCTTAGATTAGCAAAGTGCTGACTTCTATGAGTCCTTATAAAATACATGCAGCAGAGAAGGACAGGGAGGCGATGCTGGGCTCTGGTTCTACAGTGGTGCATGTGTGCATAATATGTAGGAGCCTGGAGGAGGATATTCCTCAGCTCTACCCCTAGATGACTATGCACCAATAAACAGAGGTATCTGTATCTTTCCTATACATCTGAGTACAAATTCCACCCAGTGATGAAAGGGATGGAAGTAACGTTCATCATTTTCATTGCTACCAGCCTGGATCAGGCCACTTTCCACTCCTACTTTCCACTCTTATCCTGAACACTATCCTCCACCGGGGCCCAGAATGATCTTTTAAAACTAAACTAGTGTGCCAAACCCCAGTGCAATATTGTCTTCAGCCTCACGCCTCACACAGAGCAAAGCCAGGGAGGGCAACCAGATCCCATCCTTCTGTTTCTGCTGTCCCTTCATCCTTCCTCTTGTATGCTAAGTACATTTTTCACCTTGGGGCCCTTTGCACTGCCTCTTATCACATTCTGGAGCATTCATCTCACAGCCAGCCACACTAAGGAACACATATGAGGTTTTGGATGAAATGCACATTCTAAATAGGACCGTTCTGATGTTCTATTTATAATTACAATACTCCTCGGCACACCTAGTTCCAATTCTCTATGTAAATCTCTTGATAGAAAAGTGTCTGCTAATATTTGTATTGAAAGATGGTTGATTTACAATGTTATATTAATTTCAGGTGTACAGCATAGTGATTCGATATTTTTGTATATTATATTCCATTTAATGTTATAAAATATGAGCTATGTTTCCTGTGTTGTACATTACATCATGGTACCTCATTTATTTTCAACTCTTAAGTCTCTGCTCCAATTTTGCTCCTCCCCCTTCCCTCATCCTACTTCTAGCCGCTGATTTGTTCCCTGTAATTATAAATCTCTTTCTGTTTTGTTACATTCATTTGCTTGTTTACTTTTTAGACTTCATGTATAAGTGAAAACACACAGTGTTTATCTTTCTCTGTCTGACTGACTTCATTAAATGCAGTACCTTCCAGATCCATCCATGTTGTTCAAAATGGAAATATCTCATTCCTTTTTAAGGTTGCATAATATTTTAATATATATGTGTGTGTGTATAATAATATTATATATGTATATGTTATATACATTATACACCCCCCCCACACGCACAATTTGCTTCTGTATCTTGGCTATTACAAGTAATGCCACTATGAAATTAGGGTGCAAGTATCATTTCAAATTAATGTTTCCATTTTCTTTGGCTATATACCCAGGAGTAGAATTTCTGGATCATAAGGTTATTTCATTTTTAATTTTCTGAGACCCTCTATACTATTTTCCATGACTGCACCAGTTCACATTCCCATTGTGTTGCTGTATCATCCTGGTGACCACGCCAGTCGTCTCGTTGTTCCTCACTGTGCGCACTGTTCAACTCTTTGTTGAACTCAGGGTAGGCAAAGTGTGGATGGAGAAGCTGAAAGACGACTCAGGGAGTCACAGAAATNCTGTGAGAGAGAAAGTGGAAGAAGCAAGTGCAGACATGTAAATAACATTTCCCTACAGCTACCGTTTCTTCTAAAATAGAAAAAGATTTATTTTGACATATAAAATAAATTCTCTTGTATGTAATATATAGGAATTTTTTCTGTCTCTTTTATAATATGATTGCTGTCCTAAGGTGAAGACACACATTGGGAGTTTTAAAAAGCTAATTGTGAAGCTTCGTTTATTATTCCAGGCATTCCTTGTATTATCGCTCTTCACAAATTTTTTTTTTTAAACAAAGTTAGTGTTTGGGCAACCCTGTATCCATTAGTCTATCAGCACTATTTTTTTCACTGTCTCTTATACACATCTAGATGTGTATAAGAGACAGCCCCCATCCCTGGGATTCTCCAGGCAAGAATACTGGAGTGGGTTGCCATTTCCTTCTCCAATGCATGAAAGAGAAAAGTGAAAGTGAAGTCGCTCAGTCTGTCCGACTGTTAGCGACCCCATGGACTGCAGCCCACCAGGCTACTCCGTCCATTGGATTTTCCAGGCAAGAGTACTGGGGTGGGGTGCCATTGCCTTCCCCGAATGCAGCTGTAACCCAGCCATAACACAGAGGCAAGGGCTTTTCAGGTGGAGATTATATATGTTTACAGAACAAAAGTGCCCCGAGGCCAGCTGGGTGCATCCTGAGGTGCATAGGCAGTACTATAAGTGATCTCAGCTGCTATATCATCATGTATTCACAAAACGTGGGATGAAAGTCACAGGCCATGGTGCACGAGAACCTGACCACTACCATCATGGCTAAGTTGCTCTTTCCCTATATCTGCCAATAGTGTAAAAGGGTTCCCCTTCCTCCACATCTTCACCAATACTAATTTTGCTTACACTGTATCTCGAGCACTTAAAATGGCACAGATACTTAATAAATATTTTTCAGTAAATAAGTAAATGCAGAAGAGAAAGGATAAAAGTGTTGGATGATGCCATCAAGTAACAAATTCACTGAGGAATAAGAATGTTTCATAATAGCACATCTAATTTTGCATAAGAACAAGGGTGTGAAAAATGTGCGTACAATCTGTTTTAGTACCCAATCGGTTTAGAATGTAGATGTAAAAGTGGTATATGATTTACTTGACCCCTCAAAGACTGCAGCATTTGCCACATGCACTAGAAATATCAAGAAATAGAATATGGTGAAGGGAAAATAATACAGGGGCTTATTGAGACTCTGCTGTGCCCAGGGTATTGGGTCTTTGACTCAGTTCATGAGTAGGACATTTTACACGGGTGATTTGGGGAGGCCTGGAATACTATTGTAGCTTAGACAGAAGACCACAAACCCTAAGACACGTAGGTGAATGACCTTGATTGATGACTATAGCTTTGCCCAAAGACAAGCGATTGCTTTTTAGATTCAGATACCATATTCAAACAAAAGTGTGTAAGTGGTGAGCTTCAGGCCTTCAAAAACAAACCTTAGAGTTAGAGGCATCTGCAGAGACCGAGGTCAGAAGGAACTTAGTTAAAGTAAGCCTTTGTGTGACTTCCACAGATGCTAGGTTAGCAGACATCCCAGCAGGTAATATCAGGATAGGACCTGGGTCTCTGTGAGCTGACAACTGAGCAGGGTCAGGACTTGATATAGCTGGGTCTTACAGATGCAGAGACGTCAGAATCCAACCTACTAAATTTTCCACGTGGAGGCAGCCTTTCCTAGCTAGGCTTGTCACAGGTGACAGCTATGTTGCAGACAAAGAGTATTGCCTTCCAGCAGCTTCATCCACATTATACAGAGGACTACCATGCTTTAAAACTCCAAGGCACTGAGTAGTGTTTTTTGTGCACTTATTACAGCTCAGCATGTGTAAGCAGCTGTAAACCCACCAACTCAAACTTCATTCTGTGGTTACATCAAAGAGAAAATACAAGGGACTAATACGGGATCTCTGTGATCCCCCCAAGGAACTTGTCCATGGGCCCAAATGACACCCTCCACATGGACCACATGGTCTCTGGTTAGTTCTGGATTGCTTAATCACAGGTGGGGGTTGGGAAAAACAGTCCTTAGTAGGCTGACAGCCTGAAAGTGAAAGTCGGTCAGTCGTGTCTGACTCTTTGTGACCTCATGGACTATACAGTCCATGGAATTCTCCAAGCCAGAATACTAGAGGGAGTAGACTTTCCCTTCTCCGGAGGATCTTCCCAACCCAGGGATCGAACCCAGGTCTCCTGCATTGCAGGTAGATTCTTTACCAGCTGAGCAGCTTAGCCCTAGACTATTCTGTAGCAATCTCTTAGATCTATGGAAAGAGTCCCAGGACACAATACTCTTGTCCCAAAGGAAGTCTTCATACTTTGTTAATAATTCAGAACTTGGATGACAGAAAAACATACCTTGAAGTAGATATGAAAATTAACTGGTCTTCAAAATATTAGAGAGAGGCAATTCAAACAAAAATCTGCCACCACTTTTCATATTTGTCAATATTCAAATAAAACATCGAGACCAATGTGTGTGCTATAGAAAGGAGATGGCAGGTAAGCTTGTCTTCCTCCCAGGGAGGTTATTCTAGAACTAGTATTAACCACTTGTGGAGGCTTTGCTGTATTCTACTTAGATTCCTGCAACTGTGTATCAAACAGTACTATGGGGCTAGGAAGTATTAAAAGGTGTTATATTGAATCTATTGGATTTGAAACATAATTTAATACAATTCAGTCTTTCTCTGGTAATTATGAATGAACATATTCTTCCATAAAAAGTGGACTGCTTGTTCTGTTCCCTTGATCTTGAGTAGCCTCAGCCTGCGACAGCTTCGAGCAAGGCTTGGGTTCCCAGACGGAGATTCAGGCCAGGTCACAGTGGTCAGTGACAAGGGCCCTGACCCTTGGCTTTGTAGAAAAGAATTCCCCCAAAGATGGAAAGTAGTAAAACTAGTAACATGTTTATTAAGAGGGTAAAATGGGTACAGTAGGTGTGGATAGACACGTGGGAAGACATAGAGTTGTGGAGTCATGCCCTCACGATGGTCTGAATCACTTTTATGGGATATTTCTTCCAGGTTTCCTTTGGCCAACCATTTTGATTTGCCTGGTTCACAGTTCATATTTTGTATATCTTGGGATCTTCCCATGTGTGCACATGCTTCTCTTAGCCTAGGTGGAGTCTACTGAAAGGCTTCTGGGTAGAACATCCCTTGGTTTCACTCACCCTTTGACCTCCAATGAACCTTTTCGTACATATGTGGTCAGGGAGGTCTCCTGACTTCTACAATGAGAAATATGTGATCTGAATAGGGCCCAGCTTCCTCCATTAATTGTCCTGCTATTCTCATCTTGAAATTTTAGTCCACAGGGAGTAAATCTCCAAGTACTTTACCTAGGGTGGGAGTAGGAGGCATCTACTTCCTGCCTCAACCTCAAATCTTGCCTGCTGACAGTCCATGGCAGGCGCTGGCCCGGCTCCTGTCTGCAACACTCGTGACCCAGCTCCGCCTGCTCCTCCTCCTCTGACAGCTGCTGGGCACTCCCTGGAGGCACAGGGTAGGCATAAGTGAGGGTAAAGCAACAGGAGCAGGTACCTGGAGTCAAAACTCCCTCCTTGTGCAGCCAAACTTGCTGGGCATGGCTCTTTCTATACGTTTTTAACAATTTTAATATGGTGTGCAGTTATGAAATTCCCATGATTCAGCCTATTGTTTCAAGTCACACCTATTTTATTTTGAATCATTTCATCCTAAAATGTTTTGGTGTTCCATGATCAGTCTCTACTATGCCCCGAGTAGCAAGGTAAAAGCTGCTTTTTAGTGAGAGAAGGTCTATCAGCGTAGGGAGTCAAAGCCTTACTCCAAGTTCCTGTGTCTGCACTTTCTTTCTCTTTCTGGCATTTTTTCGGAGACACTCCCCCCAACGCCAACAGTACGTTGCCCTGACACCGCTAATCCCCTCAATGCTGTTGGGTCCTCAGGCCCACGTCAAGTGTCAGGGCATTTTCCAACCCCCTGGACTTGCTGGGGTGCCTTCATGCCTATGCTCCTCTCCAGTCAAAACTGCCAGGCGAAAGGCTTACAAGGTAAAATGAGTAACAGCACATCCCAAAGCCCACCTACGTGCTGTGCATCTTTATATTTTGCAGAGGGTCCCTGGTGAAGCGACCTGCCTCTCATTTGATTAGAATCAGTATCCTAACACAGTAACTCTACAAACTTTGCCAACATGGCAGATTCTAAACTTTCACAAGTCTTAGTTCCCACCTCTTAAGAAAATATCTGAGTACTTTACTACTTCCTATTCATTGGGTCAATATTATCAGTGTAATGAACCAGCAGGAAATTGTATAGGATGTCAAGCTGATCAAAATCCCACTGGCCCATAGTTGGGAAAGAGCAAGGAAGAGAGTGGAAACACGATGATAAAGCTGTTCTGCTGCCTATGCAATTCAAAATGCCTCTGAATTCCTTTCTTGTTAAGAATTTCCAGGTCTACAGCCATGCCAAGCTTCAGAGGCTAAGCTGATTTTTCTCCAGGAAATCAGTCCAGAAGCACAGTTTCTATGTGCATCATCTCAGATGTAGTCTGATAATCCAGACATACCTTGTCAACATATCCTGGAATTTGCTGTAAGTAATCAGGTAAATAGGGATGTGGTAGAATTTGTCTCTAATGTAACAATAATTCTTGGAAGTTCCTCAGGGTTGTAGCCATGTCCTGGGTTCNTGATAATCCAGACATACCTTGTCAACATATCCTGGAATTTGCTGTAAGTAATCAGGTAAATGGGGATGTGGTAGAATTTGTCTCTAATGTAACAATAATTCTTGGAAGTTCCTCAGGGTTGTAGCCATGTCCTGGGTTCATATTTTGATGTGAAAAGGTTCATTCTAGAGACTTCCATTTGACTCTTCTTACCACAATAACCTTTACTCCATGGAAATGAGAAAATAAACACACTATGGGTCCATGTTACAACTCGGACCCATTCTTAGGAGAGGCCAAGGCTCTACTCTAACAAGTGAACCAGTTTTTAGCTGAAGATGTCTGGAAGTCAGAATAAGTTTATGTGAAGTAGAACTGTAATAGTTTTAAATTATTTTTATTTTAAGAAATAGCTGTATGATTTTGCCATTGCCCTAGATCTAGGATTGCCAAATAAAATACAGGATGCCCAGTTGAATTTCAATTTCAGATTAACAAATGTTTTCAGTTAAATTTTCCATGAAACATATCTTATATATAAAAGCCTGTTATTTATCTGAAATTCAAATTTTACTGGACACTCTGTGCTCTTTTCCCCTAACTCCTCACTAATGTCTGTTGTTTAAAATTAAGAATGGTACAGATGAACTTATATACAAGATATAGAGTCACAGATGTAGAAAGCAAATTTAAGGTTATCAGAGGGAATGGAGGAGGGAGGAGGGGAGATTGGGACTGACATATACAGATGACTATAGATAAAATAGATAGAAGGACCTATTATGTCCTAAAAAGGACCTATCGTATAGCACAGGAAACTCTAATCGATACTCTGTAATGCCTACATGGGGAAAAAAAAGTTTGGATATATGTAAATGTATAACTGATTCACTTTGCTGTACATCTGGTCATTGGAAACCAACTATACTCCAATAAACATTAAAAAAAAAATGATTACCATTGTGGATTATTTTGTTAACTTTTACCACTTGTCTCAATGGTTCAGTATGGACACTGGGTCTTTACCATTCTGGGCTGCTAGTATGTCCACCCATGATCACGGAACCAAATCCCTTTTAAGAATCTGGAGTTCTTTCTGTCTGAGGCCTCCTTGACACAGTGTGTGAGTCTGTGGTGATGTGTATGCTTCGTGTTCCTTATATGTACTGTTGCTCTAAAGCAAAGAAGTGAAAAGTGAAAGTATTAGTCATTTAGTTGTGTCCAACTCTCCGAAACCCCATGGCCTATAGCCCAACCCCATGGACCGTAGTCCACCGGGCTCCTCTGTCCATGGAATTCTCCAGGCAAGAATATTGCAGTGAGTTGCCATTACCTTCTCCAGGAGAACTTCATCATCCAGGGTTCAAACCCGGTCTCCTGCAATTCAGGCAGGTTTTTCACCTTCTGAGCCACCAGGGAAGCAAAGAAAGTAACAGTAACTCTTCCAGAAAAAAAAAAAAAAAAAGAGGTTTATTTGCGATCAGCAAAGAATATCAGTTCAGAGTCTGTAACTATGGTGCACCACACTGCAAGGAGAGGAGGACTCTTTGAAAAGGGTAACACGAAGGTGAGAGGGCTGGGGTAAACGGAGGCCACTGGAGGAGTGGAGAGTTGCGGTGCAGGGGCTTCTCGTGGGCTGTTTAACTGTCCCTCAGTGGCTGAGCTCCTGCCAGGGAAGGGGCCTCTCTTCCTGAGGGGCTCTGCTGTCCTTTTAGGGCAAGAGAGCTGCTCCTTCTGGCCTCTTATCTCTATTTTAATTGAAGTCCCTGTTTATTAATTTACACATGTGCCTACCTAGAATTTCTCATGAGCTCATATAGTGTGAGGCCACCATTTGCCATGGAGGCTGGGAGCCCAGCTCTAAATGTTTCCTTTTTCAGATCTTATGTGAAGAACTTCTTTATCCCAGTGAGATAAAGCCTCAGTTCATGATGGTGACTCTATTTTAATTGAAGTCCCTGTTTATTAATTTACACATGTGCCTACCTAGAATTTCTCATGAGCTCATATAGTGTGAGGCCACCATTTGCCATGGAGGCTGGGAGCCCAGCTCTAAATGTTTCCTTTTTCAGATCTTATGTGAAGAACTTCTTTATCCCAGTGAGATAAAGCCTCAGTTCATGATGGTGACGGTCCTGTAATGCATGTCTGTGTAACTGTCCCTCCTTCCAAGCTTCCTTCTCCCTCCTCTCCTCCTCTTGCCTCTGGAAGTGATCCCCCCAGTGAACTGTCTCCACCAGAGCTCTGTTTTTTGAGTAAGGAGGAATTCCTAGTGAGTTCCTGGGCTTGTTTCTCTGCTACATCCACCTGGGACTTCATCAAAGCTACCTTGGAGATGAGGGACTTCTAAACTGTCAGGAGAGCCTTTGGGTGTTACTCAAGCAGCTTCATGTGCATGCTCTGAAATTTGCATTCACTCTATGCATGTTGTCTTTGTCTCCTCAGTAATTAAATATCACAGCTATTTGAGGTCCTGTCAGCTTGATCTCTACCTGCCCTTCATCCCATGCTACTACAATGATAATTGGAATGAAATATGGTCATTATGTGGCATAAATCACCCACTTCCGATCCTCCCACACAGAGAGATATTATATGCAACTGCATCATGTATTACTCTTACTATACATGTGTGTGTGTGTGTGTGTGTGTGATATGACTGATCCAATCTCAGAATTTTATTTCAAATGTTATAACTTGGGAAATGAGTACATCAAGGCTGTATTTTGTTATCCTGATTAGTCAACTTTTATGCAGAGTACGTCATGCAAAATGTTGGGCTGGATAAAGCACAGACTGGAAGCAAGATTGCTGGGAGAAATATCAAAAACTTCAGATATACAGATGACACCATCCTAATGGCAGAAAGCAAAGAGAAATTAAAGAGCCTCTTGATGAAGATGAAAGAGGAGAGTGAAAAAGCTGGCTTAAAATTCAACATTCAAAAAAAGACCATGGCATCCAGTTTCATCACTTAATGGCAAATAGATGGGGAAACAATGGAAGCCGTAACAGACTTTATTTTCTTGGGCTCCAAAATCACTGGGGATGGTGACCGCAGTGAAATTAAAAGAAATTAATATTAAATTAAAAGACTCTTGCTCCTTGGAAGAAAAGCTATGACAAACCTAGACAGCATATTAAAAAGCAGAGACATTACTTTGCTGTCACAGGTCCGTATAGTCAAAGCTATGGTTTTTCCAGTAGTCATATATGAATGTGAGAGTTGGACAATAAAAAAGGTTGAGCACCAAAGAATTGATGCTATTGAACCATATTGCTGGAGAATACTCTTGAGAGTCTCTTGGACTGCAAAGAGATCAAGCCAGTCAATCCTAAAGGAAATCAACCCTGAATATTCATTGGAAGGACTGATGCTGAAGCTCCAATGTTTTGACCACGTGATGCAAAGAGCCAACTCATTGGAAAAGACCCTGATGCTGGGAAAGACTGAAGGCAGGGGGAATAGGGGATGATAGAGGATGAGATAGTTAAGTGCCATCACTGACTCAATGGGCATGAGTTTGATCAAACAAACATAAGAAATAGTGAAAGACAGAGAAGTCTGGTGTGCTGCAGTCCATGGGGCTGCAAAGACTGGGACAAGACTGAGTGACTCAACTGAACTGAATTTCTCAATTTATTTACATCTTGGATAGAAAAATGAAAGATGTGTATAAGAGACAGCCACCTACGTAGGCCACCGGTGCCCACTTGAATATCGGAGGGTG
>SJYX01020702.1:268440-330935 GCA_006410675.1 Oreotragus oreotragus
AGAAGGACACACGTCTTTGGAGGGAGGCTGAGGGAGCAAGGGGGGAAAGAGTGCAAGTTCCATTCTGCAGAGCACTCGGTTGCCTTCATCCCAAATTATATTTGGGTCCCTGGTTCAGAGACCTCTGGATGTTGAGGCCTTTCATAAAACCCCCCAATCTGTTATTTTGCCCTCATAGCTTCCATGAAAGAAAGCAGAACCAGGCATATATGTCAGTCTCCTCGGAGAGATGGGTGTGAAACCACGAAGGAGAGCAAAGTAGTGTCTGAGCTCCTTAACTGATCTCCTCAGGGCCCCTATGGAGTCCTGAGCTTGCTTTTTCAAGTACCTAAAATATGGCACATTTTGGATTAGAGGAACTGTGAGGAAGGTGAATGCATGAACTCTTTCTTGTCATTTTCATCCTTCTCCACCCCTCCAGAACAAAATAAATGTGAGCATGAGTCCTGATTTGGTGAACAGCGAGAGTTCTTTAATTTTTAATATGTAATTTAATGCCTTGTTAGGATCCAAAAATATAATTTAGTTAATGAGAGCTAGAATTCAAACTGCCTTACAAAAACAAATCATAAATCACAGAATAGCAAGACAGGAAAATTGATTAATCAATCTGTTGTTGAAAACAGCAAACAAGCTCCCTCAAATAGAGTCCCTAAAGTTCCAATGAAACAAAATGTGTGACTCATGTATTACATTCACTCACCCATCTCTAAGAAAGGAGAGGAGAGAGTGGTTTCTTGACAAATGACACCAGCCTTATGGCAGAAAGCGAAAAGGAACTAAAAAGCCTCGTGATGAAACTTAAAGTGGAGAGTAAAAAAGTTGACTTAAAGCTCAACATTCAGAAAATGAAAATCATGGCATCTGGCCCCATCACTTCATGGGAAATAGATGGGGAAACAGTGGAAACAGTGTCAGACTTTAATTTTGGGGGCTCAAAAATCACTACAGATGGTGACTGCAGCCATGAAATTAAAAGACGCTTACTCCTTGGAAGAAATGTTATGACCAACCTAGACAGCATATTCAAAAGCAGAGACATTACTTTGCCAATGAAGGTCCGTCTAGTCAAGGCTATGGTTTTTCCAGTGGTCATGTATGGATGTGAGAGTTGGACTGTGAAGAAAGCTGAGCACCAAAAAATTGAAGCTTTTGAACTGTGGTATTGGAGAAGACTCCTGAGAGTCCCTTGGACTGCAAGGAGATCCAACCAGTCCATTCTGAAGGAGATCAGCCCTGGGATTTATTCAGAGAGAATGATGCTAAAGCTGAAACTCCATTACTCTGGCCACCTCATGCGAAGAGTTGACTCACTGATAAAGACTCTGATTCTGGGAGGGATTGGGGGCAGGAGGAGAAGGGGACAACAGAGGATGAGATGGCTGGATGGCATCACTGACTCGATGCATGTGAGTCTGAGTGAACTCTGGGAGTTGGTGATGGACAGGGAGGCCTGGCGTGCTGCAATTCATGGGGTCGCAAAGAGTCAGACATGACGGGGCGACTGAACTGAACTGAAAAGACAATGGAAGCAAAATCCAAGGGCCCTTCAAAAGATGGGTTTTATGATTTTCTGGGCAATCTAAATGCTGGGCATGACCAGGGAAACCTTTCTCAGTGGAGTGAGGAGAAAGTCTAAGATCATTAACTCCATTGTTTATGGGCTTCCCAGGTGGCGCTAGTGATAAAGAAGCCTGCCGGCCAGTGCAGGAAATGTAAGAGACACAGGTTCAATCCTTGGGTGAGGAAGATCCCCTGGAGGAGGAAATGGCAACCTACTCTTTTATTCTTGCAGAGAATCCCATGAACAGAGGAGCCTGGTGGGCTACAGACCACAGTGTCGCAAGCAGTTGGACATGATTGCTTATACTTTTGGCTAACAAGGTGAGTGTAGCAGAAAAAGATTTACCATGCATACTCCTTTCCTCTTCCAGATGAGATACTCATTGTCCTAATGCCCGTTCTTTGCTTTCTTGTCATTATTACTTGATCTTATTTCTTATTTCCCAAGTGTGACATGAGCCATTCAAAATATCTTATTGTAAGTCTTCTTTGATTTGAATTCCAACATTGAGAAAAAAATAGAAGCCACATTTTAAAGCTGTGTAAAATCTTCTGGAAGCAGATTCTGTAGGAATTCAGCATTGTCATCTGTTCAGTTACTGTCAGGACTTAGGAGCTTGGGGTTTTACAACCCAAGATGATTGTCTGTTTTTCTGGATCCAGTTGCTTGCAGCTATGTACTAAAATACTGGCTTTCAAGGATAAACAAAGCAAGTCCAGAACGTTAGTAATATTGATAGAAATAACTCGTCAACAAGGTCTATCTTTTTAAAAAAGCCCTGCTGCTTTAACAATATTGTACTTTCAATGCACACCCATCAAGCTTTGCTATTGTTGCTAGTAATCTACAATGGCTCTTGACTAACAACCTCACACCCAGGCCTCCCCACCCCCACCGCCTTTAACTATAGAAGATGGATTCCCAGGAGGCATCCCATGAATCCTCTCTATGTAAGCTGTCACATGTTGTTAAAATAATGCTGCATTTAATCAAGTGAAAGTGACACCAGCAAGGTAGAGAGTCACAACCTTCATTCATAAGACAGAGCTGCATAGGAAGAGAGGCTTCTCAGCAACACGTCAAGACTCATGGTATCAAAGCATAGTTGTGAAGAAGGAAGCACTTAAGATGCAGGGATATGGAGGAAGCTGGGAAGAGGCAGCTGGGGTGATGCTTCCATTATAAATGGTGTCTATTGTGCCCTTGCCCACAGCCTCACCTTTTGTCTGGGGAAGACAAGTCGTAAATGAGGTTGTGAGTTACACTGATTTTTATTCCTTTGCACGTGTCCCTTCTGGAGGAAGGTCTCTGCACTATTCATTATGCATCCTGGGCTTGCTCCTTCTCATTATATCGTTTCTGTCAGATTTACTGCCATTTAGCTTGCCAGCCCTGGATCCTGTTATTAAAGCAAAGAGGAAATGAGAATGATTCCTTCCATACCCTTAACTCAAGGTCTCGGAGCGTTTGTTTAGGCTACAGTATGTAATCAGCCAAATATTCTCTCCGGAAACTGAGAAATGACTTGAATTTTAACCCATTTGTCAAGTGTCATGGATTTTTAAAAGGCTATATTTAGTGTGCAAGCCCTCTGGCCTTCTCAACAGAATATGACAGTGGAGAGAAGCAAATGTGATATAGGAAACCCTGCCGGAGTGCCAGAAAGTGTCCAGAAGTTTCTTAAATGTGGAGGGAAACAATTTAGGGTTTGGAGTTAATTTAATGTCATTAAGGGGCATTGCAGCTGTTGAGATGCATTTAAGATGAGTCTCTGAGGGGGGTGAAATGTCACACTGCTGTGTTTTTTCCCCTCGCCTGCCAGAGAGTGTTGCCCTCAAGAGAACGTTCACCCTACAGAGAGCAGATGGGATTCAGGTAACTGACATCTCCTGAAGGTCAAGGGCAGCATCATCCAAAGCACATCCTTGATGATGGTACCCGGCTTCACCATTTCTTTCCGAGATGAGAATAGTCACTTCCGTTCTTTCTATGTTTTCCCTTCTAGGAAAAGTCCCTAAATTTCCCTTCTTCCATTGTAATGACTTGTAATTCCTCACCACCTTGATAAGAGTAAATATGTTTCCTGGCTAAACATTTTAGAGGTTGCAATTAATTTAGCACATGCTTTTTATTTAACTCTTAAATGACCTTGAAAGATAATAGATATGAGTCTGTAACTATGGTGCACCACACTGCAAGGAGAGGAGGACTCTTTGAAAAGGGTAACACGAAGGTGGGAGGGCTGGGGTAAACGGAGGCCACTGGAGGAGTGGAGAGTTGCGGTGCAGGGGCTTCTCATGGGCTGTTTAACTGTCCCTCAGTGGCTGAGCTCCTGCCAGGGAAGGCGCCTCTCTTCCTGCGGCGCTCTGCTGTCCTTTTAGGGCATGAAAGCTGCCCCTTCTGGCCTCTTATCTCTATTTTAATTGAAGTCCCTGTTTATTAATTTACACATTTGCCTACCTAGAATTTCTCATGAGCTCATACAGTGTGAGGCCACCATTCACCATGGAGGCTGGGAGCCCAGCTCTAAATGTTCCCTTTTTCAGATCTTATGTGAAGAACTTCTTTATCCCAGTGAGATAAAGCCTCAGTTCATGATGGTGATGGTCCTGTAATGCATGTCTGTGTAACTGTCCCTCCTTCCAAGCTTCCTTCTCCCTCCTCTCCTCCTCTTGCCTCTGGAAGTGATCCCCCCAGTGAACTGTCTCCACCAGAGCTCTGCTTTTTGAGTAAGGAGGAATTCCTAGTGAAAAAAATCTTACAATCAATTCCTGGGCTTGTTTCTCTGCTACATCCACCTGGGACTTCATCAAAGCTACCTTGGAGATGAGGGACTTCTAAATTGTCAGGAAAGCCTTTGGGTGTTACTCAAGCAGCTTCATGTGCATGCTCTGAAATTTGCATTCACGCTATGCATGTTGTCTTTGTCTCCTCAGTAANGTTCCTGGGCTTGTTTCTCTGCTACATCCACCTGGGACTTCATCAAAGCTACCTTGGAGATGAGGGACTTCTAAATTGTCAGGAAAGCCTTTGGGTGTTACTCAAGCAGCTTCATGTGCATGCTCTGAAATTTGCATTCACGCTATGCATGTTGTCTTTGTCTCCTCAGTAATTAAATATCACAGCTATTTGAGGTCCTGTCAGCTTGACCTCTACCTGCCCTTCATCCCATGCTACTACAATGATAATTGGAATGAAATATGGTCATTATGTGGCATAANCCCAAGATGATTGTCTGTTTTTCTGGATCCAGTTGCTTGCAGCTATGTACTAAAATACTGGCTTTCAAGGATAAACAAAGCAAGTCCAGAACGTTAGTAATATTGATAGAAATAACTCGTCAACAAGGTCTATCTTTTTAAAAAAGCCCTGCTGCTTTAACAATATTGTACTTTCAATGCACACCCATCAAGCTTTGCTATTGTTGCTAGTAATCTACAGCTGTCTCTTATACACATCTTGTATTACTCTTATTATACATGTGTATGTGTGTGTGTGATATGACTGATCCAATCTCAGAATTTTATTTCAAATGTTATAACTTGGGAAATGAGTACATCAAGGCTGTATTTTGTTATCCTGATTAGTCAACTTATATGCAGAGTACGTCATGCAAAATGTTGGGCTGGATAAAGCACAGACTGGAAGCAAGATTGCTGGGAGAAATATCAAAAACTTCAGATATACAGATGACACCATCCTAATGGCAGAAAGCAAAGAGAAATTAAAGAGCCTCTTGATGAAGATGAAAGAGGAGAGTGAAAAAGCTGGCTTAAAATTCAACATTCAAAAAAAGACCATGGCATCCAGTTTCATCACTTAATGGCAAATAGATGGGGAAACAATGGAAGCCGTAACAGACTTTATTTTCTTGGGCTCCAAAATCACTGGGGATGGTGACCGCAGTGAAATTAAAAGAAATTAATATTAAATTAAAAGACTCTTGCTCCTTGGAAGAAAAGCTATGACAAACCTAGACAGCATATTAAAAAGCAGAGACATTACTTTGCTGTCACAGGTCCGTATAGTCAAAGCTATGGTTTTTCCAGTAGTCATATATGAATGTGAGAGTTGGACAATAAAAAAGGTTGAGCACCAAAGAATTGATGCTATTGAACCATATTGCTGGAGAATACTCTTGAGAGTCTCTTGGACTGCAAAGAGATCAAGCCAGTCAATCCTAAAGGAAATCAACCCTGAATATTCATTGGAAGGACTGATGCTGAAGCTCCAATGTTTTGACCACCTGATGCAAAGAGCCAACTCATTGGAAAAGACCCTGATGCTGGGAAAGACTGAAGGCAGGAGGAATAGGGGATGACAGAGGATGAGATAGTTAAGTGCCATCACTGACTCAATGGGCATGAGTTTGATCAAACAAACATAGGAAATAGTGAAAGACAGAGAAGTCTGGTGTGCTGCAGTCCATGGGGCTGCAAAGACTGGGACAAGACTGAGTGACTCAACTGAACTGAATTTCTCAATTTATTTACATCTTGGGTAGAAAAATGAATCCTATTAATAACAATAATAATAGTAATCATCATAAGACATTGGCTATCCAGTTATATTAAGTATTATAAAAATTATTTATTTAATTGTTCAACAGCTATAAGTGTTTGCATTCTTCACTTTTGACTGATGATAACTTGAAACTTGAGGTGTAGTGCTGACTTCCCCTGAATATTGACTAGAACTCATCACTTTCTAATTCTAATGCCATGTTTTTTCTATGACACAGCACTGCCTCAACCTAGAAGACAAAAGCAAATGTTACAACAAGGAAATTAAATAAAGAGTGCTTAGAAATTATATCATTTACTGAGACTTCTAAATTGAATCAAGTAATTCTACAATGCTCCTTTAAATAAAAATGTACAAGATATATGACCTATATTTTACATGGAAATGATAGTAGTAACATGCTGATGAGCTGTGGGTTTAAGACAGAATTGGGTCTATGTTGATGCTGCATTCATATTAAATTTAAATTCCAGTGGAAAAGTCTTGATCCATTTATTTTCTTCAGATACAGTTTTTTAGAAGGAAAATATCGATTGACATTCCAGGGAAGCATGAAACCTGAAGTGACATGCTGAACTCGGTGCAAAATGACAAAACAGGAAAATGATTTTACCTGGGAGCCTAATATTTTTTACATAAATTGCTCTTCAACTCATACTTCTTCCATTCAGGGTCTATAAAGCATGCCAGTTTTCCTGAAGTAAAGTAATTTCATGGGACCAGTACACATCCTTAATGGATTTCTAGTCATTTTCTTTAAACTGATTTCCCTGTTCATCTGAATGTTTTGGCCAAGTCCTCAAGAGGTGAATGACAGTGTCTAGATGGTAACACCATGAGACAATAGAAGGACACACGTCTTTGGAGGGAGGCTGAGGGAGCAAGGGGGGAAAGAGTGCAAGTTCCATTCTGCAGAGCACTCGGTTGCCTTCATCCCAAATTATATTTGGGTCCCTGGTTCAGAGACCTCTGGATGTTGAGGCCTTTCATAAAACCCCCCAATCTGTTATTTTGCCCTCATAGCTTCCATGAAAGAAAGCAGAACCAGGCATATATGTCAGTCTCCTCGGAGAGATGGGTGTGAAACCACGAAGGAGAGCAAGGTAGTGTCTGAGCTCCTTAACTGATCTCCTCAGGGCCCCTATGGAGTCCTGAGCTTGCTTTTTCAAGTACCTAAAATATGGCACACTTTGGATTAGAGGAACTGTGAGGAAGGTGAATGCATGAACTCTTTCTTGTCATTTTCATCCTTCTCCACCCCTCCAGAACAAAATAAATGTGAGCATGAGTCCTGATTTGGTGAACAGCGAGAGTTCTTTAATTTTTAATATGTAATTTAATGCCTTGTTAGGATCCAAAAATATAATTTAGTTAATGAGAGCTAGAATTCAAACTGCCTTACAAAAACAAATCATAAATCACAGAATAGCAAGACAGGAAAATTGATTAATCAATCTGTTGTTGAAAACAGCAAACAAGCTCCCTCAAATAGAGTCCCTAAAGTTCCAATGAAACAAAATGTGTGACTCATGTATTACATTCACTCACCCATCTCTAAGAAAGGAGAGGAGAGAGTGGTTTCTTGACAAATGACACCAGCCTTATGGCAGAAAGTGAAAAGGAACTANCCAGACACTCCGAGGACAGAGCTAGTGGCCAACGCTGAAGTGAAGTCGCTCAGTCGTGTCCGACCCTTTGCGACCCCATGGACTGTAGCCTACCAGGCTCCTCCCTCCATGGGATTCTCCAGGCAAGAGTACTGGAGTGGGTTGCCATTTCCTTCTCCAGGGGATCTTCCCGACCCAGGAATCGAACCCAGGTCTCCAGCATTCCAGGCAGATGCTTTAACCTCTGAGCCACCAGGGAAGTCCCATATATATATAAATGCACACACACTAAGCATATATGTGTATGTCAATATATACATACACATTGTTGACAAATAATAAACTGTTGAGTGTGTGTGTGTGTCTACTAATAGAGTGTATAAATATATGTATGTAGGCTTTCTATGTGGTGCTAGTGGTAAAGAACCCCCCTGCCCATGCAGGAGACATGTAAGATGTAGGTTCAATTCCTGGGTCAAGAAGACCCCTGGAGGAGGGTGTGGCAACCCACTTCAATATTCTTGCTTGGAGAATCCCATGGACAGAGGAGCCTGGGACACTATTATAGTCCATAGGATCCCAAAGAGTCAGACATGATTGAAGCAACTTAACATGCATGCATGTGTGTGTATCTATACTAATTGACACTATTTAGATTTGTGGGTGTGAAAGTAAATCATCTCTAACAACATTGGGCATTTGTCAATTTGCAGGAATGTCTTGGAGAGTCGACTTCCACTCTTTTTATTCAGTTTATTGGAGTATAATTGCTTTACAATGTTGCATTAGTTTCTGTTGTACAACAAAGTGAATCAGCTATGTGTATACACATACCCCCTGCCTCTTGGTCTCCCTCCTTGCCCACCTATCGCACCCCTCTAGATTATCACAGAGCACAGAGCTGAGCTTCCTGTGCTATACAGAAGCTTCCCACAAGCTATTTTGTACACGGCAGTGTACGTGAAATGCTGCTGGTGAAACTACTTGCAGAGCAGAATAGAGGTGCAGAGGTGGAGAATGGACAGTGGACAGACAGTGAGAAGAGGAGGTTGGGATGAATTGAGAAAGCCGCATTGACATATATTCTTTTTTTTTTTTTAAAGGATGGGCTAAATATATAGCCTCCTTTAAAAGTACTTCCAAATTCTCTAAAAGTCAGATGTGTTCCCAAATAACTGTTAGTAAGTGAATCTCTTGAGCCTGAATCCAGACAATGACCAAGGCTGAGATCTTATCAATGATTTTTATGGTCTCTAGTTCTGAAGTTTTTTTTTTTTTTTTTAATGTCCATGTTCAAATCCCATCATAAATGTATCTCCTAGAATTTCTTTTAGGTATGAACAAGAGCACACTTCACCCAAGGATGCAATTCAGATGGAAGATACCTGACAGGTCTCCCTTTAAAAGGACCTGCTTTTTAGCTCATTTACTGTTAAACCGTCTGGAAAAAGCTGTGTCCACCCCTCACTCAGAGAGTGCAGAAATGGCTGGAGACTGAACCCCTTTGATTGGCCACAACAGACAAGGAGGAGGCAGGAGTGACTCAGATTTCCACCAGGAATTTCTATCATGGGAAAGGTGGTTCAAGCCTCACACAAATGAAAGTCAGTCTGTGTTTTCATTTATTTCAGCCCAATGGGTTTTCATAAGCCTGGGGTGTCTCAGGCCTTGGGATCCAGTGATGCCGTCCACATGCTTCTTTCCATCTTATCCCCACTGAACTCTCCCCTGGGCCATGCCAGTGAGAGAAGTCTCAGGCTACACATCCGCCAGGGCTTTCTTCCTCATTTGATTCCCATAGCCTAGGTCGATAGTCATCTGTAGTATTTGCTAAAGCGCTGTTCTACTAGTCATTTCATGGATGATGACAATCACTGAAGGCACTGGGAACTGCCCATGCCCCTGCCCCCTTGCAGTCCTGGCCAGCTCTGTCCTGATGAGCCCCAGCTAGGCACTGCAGGCTCAGTGTCTGTGTGACTGCTAGCCTGCTGGCCCATTCTCCTGTCAACAGGCTAGCCTGACAAGGTTCCTGTTAGCTGGCTAATGAGCTAATCTTTTCCTAAGGGTAGAGCTAATCTGGACATGAGAGCAGGGTAAGACCCATCCCTTGCAGCATCATCCCAGGGGCCAATGGTCAGCAAATTGTCATCTGTTCCCTGATGGCCCTCCCTCTATTCCTCTGACATGGCTGAGATTTCTTCCTTGCCTTCCATGCTGTGAGAGACCATTTAAATGAGTCATACATGATATCCAGGCTTTTAAAACAAAAGCATGGGTAGTACTAGCAGAGACGGGAAAAAAAAAAGTCTTTCTCCTGTCTCCTGCAAGCTATTGACTCCAAAGGAGTGACTTTACATAGAGCAGGTCTCCTGGGCTGGAATCTGATGCAGAAAGAGTGATAGAAAATAAGTACTTTTCTCTGCCTGTTGGTTCTGCCTGCCTGTAGGAAGCCTTGTGGCTATTTGCCTAACGTGATATTCATCAGCAATAGAGATTTGTGAATATTTTACATTTTGTGGAGATCACACATATCTCATGATCTCTCGAAAGTTGATGCTTCCATTTAAGAAATGCTTAAAATATATCATGTCAAATCTATTCAAATAGAATACATCAATCAAGCAAAACAGATGAAACAGCTGCTTTTATGTAGCACATACTCTTGTGGGAGACAGAGAAAACAAGCATATAAATAAGTTAAAATATATATGCATATGTGTATTCATATATATTTATATGTATACTTGCAAATAAATATACATGTAAATATATACTTATATGTATTATATATACATATTTCACACACACACACACACACATATATATACGTACATACATACATACAGTTAATTGTATGATGTAAAGGGCTGAATAGAAAAATAAACCTGATAGAAAAAGAAGGTGAGGAGGTAAAATTTCACCAATAAAGCCTCATTTATGGAAAGACTTGGAGGAGGATAGGGAAGTGTTCCTGCCAGAGATGACATGAGAGTGAGTGCAGGGCTCTGAGATAGTGTTTATAAGAGAAGAAAGACTGACTTGGCTGCACTTGACTTCAGTGAAGTACTGAATGGGGGTGGGCTAGATCATGAGGTCTTACAGCTGTTGTTTCTGCTGCTGCTGTTGCTAAGTCATTTCAGTCGTGTCCGACTCTGTGTGACCTCATAAACGGCAGCCCACCAGGCCTTCCCATCCCTAGGATTCACCAGACAAGAACACTGGAGTGGGTTGCCATTTCCTTCTTTACCAGGGTCCAGCCCTGGTTGGATCCAGGGTATCCTCAGGGGGACAGCATCAGCGACCTAGACAAATGATTTATTTAGAGATATAGAAAGAGATAAAGAAGGAGTATAGCAGTTAGGAAAATATAGGAGAGAAAGAGGCTTATATTCCTTGGTTTACACAGAAAATCAATGAAGTCTCGAGACAAGAGACTTGCACCATTTACGAAGGCCACAGGTGCCCTCCCGGTCTCCGGAGGGAGTGAAGACGCAGGGAGCCTTCCTGTTCAGGTCTTAAAAACCCAGGCAAATAAGTAAACACGGTGGACCTCTGTGCTCCAGATGGGAATTAGCCTGAAAAGGAGAGTAAAAAAGAAAAGACAACATGGGGGAACCAGGCTTTTGTGGAACTGGTCCTGGTCCTGGTCCATCTCTTTATTTTTCAGGAAAGCTTTTAAACTTTAAGTTGTACATAGAGATAAATGTAAGAAGCAGAGTCATGCAGGGTCAGCTGCTCTGACCCTTATCTAAAGACAGAGTGTTCTTTGCATATCTTTGTTCTTACAAGAGTCTTACTAAGTTTGTTTACAATACCTTCTGGTCTGGAGACTGATTAACATTTTATGCCACCATCTTTCTTTCTATTGAAAGGTTAGTTAATCAGAAAACTTGTTTTCCCTTAAGATCTACTTAGTTGTAAGATAGTGATAAAGTTACATTCTTACATAGCAAGGATACAATGGTTTATAACAAAGAAAGAGGAGCACAGTGGTTTATAACAAAGAAAACATTCATTAACTCAAAAGTTTAGTATTGCTAACATCAAAACTAGTATTTCTTTTTCTACATTCCAATTACATTGATTAACATACTCCCAGGTGCCTGAGGATATGGAAGCCTGGTGGAAATCATTAACTCAGCAATGAAACCCTTCACCAACATGACTTTTATCTTTAGAAAATCCCTATGCTAACTAAGACTTTCAAAATACTCTAAACTGTCTGTGCTGTTTATGGTTGAGAAGTTGTAAGCAATCATGTGCGTAGTAGCAGGAGTGTGGATAATCCTGTCACACAAGCTAGTCTGCCAGCAGAGAGGTTTNAATCATTAACTCAGCAATGAAACCCTTCACCAACATGACTTTTATCTTTAGAAAATCCCTATGCTAACTAAGACTTTCAAAATACTCTAAACTGTCTGTGCTGTTTATGGTTGAGAAGTTGTAAGCAATCATGTGCGTAGTAGCAGGAGTGTGGATAATCCTGTCACACAAGCTAGTCTGCCAGCAGAGAGGTTTGACCTGAGACACCCCTTTTATATGCAGCGGACTATTAACTGGAGCTCTAAGTTAATTTTCCAGAGAAAGGTGGTCAAGGATAGCCCCTGTTAATGTCAGAAGAGTGTAGCATAACAGAAAGATTTTGGTTTCGGGGGTAGATGCTCGAGCAGATCTAAGGGAGTCCCTCGAGTCCTGATCTGCCTTTGCCCATCAGGGCTCTTCCTCATGACCTTTGCCATGGGTAGGATCTCCCGTGCCGGCTCCCGGCACTTCTCCAATGCATTAAAGTGAATAGTGAAAGGGAAGTTGCTCAGTTGTGTCTGACTCTTCGTGATCCATGGACTGAAGCTTGTTGGGCTTGGTAATTACCTGAGGATGATAGAAAGCCAGGGAGGAGTGTAATCTGAAAACTGTTGTAATCCAAATTATTTTAAAAGGATTACACTTACTGCCAATTGAAGATAGACTATAAAGTTTAGGGATAAACTCAGAGAGTATTCAGTCATTGACTCCAATAATCTGGGTAAAGGATGATGGTGACTTATGTGAGGTGGCAGCAATGGTGGTGATAAATGATTAGCTTCTGGGTATATTTTGAAGGTAGAATAGGAGTTTTATTAATGGGAATGAATAGATTATGTGAGAGACAGAACTAAAGGTTGTTCCCTTGGACAAAACTCCAGGACTGGAATCTGGCATGGTTATCAAGTGAGACAGAGAGGAAGGAAGGGGATTCGGGGTAGAGTTGGGGTGAGGGGAAGAGCGGGAGTTTAGTTCAGAGCATGTTGAGTTCAAGGTATTTGTCACTATCTGGACTATTAAGGAAGAAGGTGGGTTCAAGTGCAAGGTCAGTGCTGAAACACGTACACAGGGTCATCAGACATCGGAGATGCACACAGAGCTTAAGCATGCAGTCCGGGCCTTGGACTTGAGTGCTCCAACTCCGAGATCCGAGAGACGTGCAGATGCAGACAAGAACCTGAAAACTAACATCCCACGAGCTAGAAAGAAAAGCAGCAGAGTGGAGTGTCTTGGAAAGTAGGAGGGATATTTCCAGAAGGATCGAATGATCAGCTGTGATAACCAGTGGAGGGAGGTGAGGACCTGTAACTGGGTTTGACAATGTGGAGGTCACCAGGGATATTGTCAAGAGCACCCTTTAGTTTGATTTTCTAATTGATAATTCTAAAAACAGAAAACTGTCTCCCTGCCTATTTAACTTATATGCAGAGTACATCATGAGAAACGCTGGACTGGAAGAAACACAAGCTGGAATCAAGATTGCTGGGAGAAATATCAATAATCTCAGATATGCTGATGACACCACCCTTATGGCAGAAAGTGAGGAAGAGCTAAAAAGCCTCTTGATGAAAGTGAAGGAGGAGAGCGAAAAAGTTGGCTTAAAGCTCAACATTCAGAAAACGAAGATCATGGCATCCGGTCCCATCACTTCATGGGAAATAGATGGGGAAACAGTGGAAACAGTGTCAGACTTTATTTTTTTGGGCTCCAAAATCACTGCAGATGGTGACTGCAGCCATGAAATTAAAAGACGCTTACTCCTTGGAAGAAAAGTTATGACCAACCTGGATAGTATATTCAAAAGCAGAGACATTACTTTGCCGACTAAGGTCCGCCTAGTCAAGGCTATGGTTTTTCCTGTGGTCATGTATGGATGTGAAAGTTGGACTGTGAAGAAAGCTGAGCGCCGAAGAATCGATGCTTTTGAACTGTGGTGTTGGAGAAGACTCTTGAGAGTCCCTTGGACTGCAAGGAGATCCAACCAGTCCATTCTGAAGGAGATCAACCCTGGGATTTCTTTGGAAGGAATGATGCTAAAGCTGAAACTCCAGTACTTTGGCCACCTCATGCGAAGAGTTGACTCATTGGAAAAGACTCTGATGCTGGGAGGGATTGGGGGCAGGAGGAGAAGGGGACGACCGAGGATGAGATGGCTGGATGGCATCACGGACTCGATGGACGTGAGTCTGAGTGAACTCCGGGAGATGGTGATGGACAGGGAGGCCTGGCGTGCTGCGATTCATGGGGTCGCAAAGAGTCGGACACGACTGAGCGACTGAACTGAACTGAACTGAACTGAAGCTAAATAAAATAAAAATAAAGCAAAAACAAAAAAGCCAAAGTAATGAATACAATGGAGTATACACAAAAACCAAAGATATTATAGCTTTATAGGTGATAACAAAGGAGTTAGCTAACAGAACTGCATTCAGGAAAGTTTTCCACCTGTCCAGGTTAGTGCCCTGGACTAACCACTCTGTATGGCTCATCCACTCTGTGTGGCTCCTTGATTATTTCCTGGTGGTACGTTCACAGTTTTCCTAAAGTCAACAAAGGCCAACTCTCACTACATTCAAAGATTGTAAATTATTGGAATGCATTTTTAAGGTTAACAATATATGTACTACCAATATTCATTCAGTTCAGTTCAGTTCAGTCGCTCAGTCGTGTCCAACTCTTTGAGACCCTATGCTGGCAAATAGTATTTGATTCCACTTATATGAGTCATCTAGATTAGTCAAATTCATAGAGTCAGAAAGTAAATTTATAGATGCTGGAGACTGAAGGTGAGGGGTGAGGAGGGAGAATGGAATGGGGACAGGGTTCCAGTTTAGGAAGGTGCAACATTTGGGAGATGGCTAATGGTGGCAGTTGCACAAGAATGTGAGTATACTTAGTGCCGGCGAACTATATAGTTCACTATGGACTTTTACCAAGATTTTAAAGTAACATTGAATAAAAATTATAGTTGATAGGGGGTGCAATCAGTTGTCCAGGAGTTGCTAATGTTTTCCACTGTCATTTCACAGTACTGTATAAAAATATATTCATTGAGATGGTTCTAGTAAAATGGGCCCTGGTCTTGCTCCCATTGTCCCCTCCAGCATGAGCCCCACACCTCACAGAAGCTGTATCAGCTTCCCTTACGGAGAAAGTGGGTTACAATCTAGCCCAGTATTCTGGTACCTGGTACTTTTATTTTTCCTATTTATCCAGTGTTTTGTCACATCTTTGAACATAAGTAAGTCAAAATTACCCTTTCTTTTTACAGCTTTATCTTGGAGCCCATTATTAAGAAAGCACAGTGTACAGTGTGGTAGGCAATAGGCCTCCCAGTAATCCTTGTCTCCAGGTATGCATACCTCCGCATCCACCGCCTGCAGGAGACAGGGCTGACCTGAGCAAGCCATAGGATACAGCAAACATGATGCTGGATGATACCAAAGCGTATTAGATACCTATGTTTGCATAATAAGTGTCCCTAAAATACACATTTATAATCTCCCAGTTTCTGTGAGTCTGGAATCAGAAGTGTTTGTCTAAGACCTGTGGCTCTGAGTCTTTCATAAGGCTGCAGACACCTTAAGGCTTGACTAAAGATGGGGGGCCCAAACCTATCCTGGTATTTCCTGGCAGCATTCAGCTCTTCATAAGCTGTTGGACTAAGGGCCTTGGTCTTTCCCTCTCTGTTGGTCAGAGGGTGTCCAAAGATACTTGTCCTGTGACATGCTCCGTAGGGAGGCCCACAGCACAGCAGCTTGCTTTATCCAAAGAAGCAAGTGAAGAGGATGAGATGGAGAAGGAGGAGAAAGATAGAGAGAGAGAGGATGTGCTTGAGCAGGACCAAAGTCTGGGTATTTTATAGTCTAATCTCAAAAGGGACATCACATCACTCTTGTCATATTCTATTCATTAAAGCAAGTTAAGATCTAATCCACACACAGGAGAGGGATTGCTCTGCTGTAAGTGTCAGCAATGGGGATCACAGAAGCCCCTGTGCAAGCTGAGTACCACTCTGTTAGGTCACCAACAACATTGCAGCTTCCCATTTGGTCTTTAAGAGAGAGCATCACAGAGCTCCATGTTCAGGTGACAAAAGGCACATTCTTGCATGAATCTGCTAGGCCTGGGAAGTACCTAAGAGGTAGATCCCTCAAGCTCAGTCAGATCTCCAAAGGACTACTGATCCAACTGATGGATGTACATTGCAACCTTTTGAGAAATACTGAGTTAGAATCACCCAGCTAAACTGCCTCCAAATTCCTGACCAGAGAATCAGAGTGAGTAATTCGGGGACCATTTGCTGTGCAGTGGTTGATAGCTAACACATGCAAACATTTGTAATTTTTCCTTGAGAGGCTTCTCCATGGACCTTTCCAGGAGTGTCAGGATCAGACATGCTTCCATAAATACATCCGCCAACCATATTTTTAAATACCCTCTATCATGGAAGACCTTTCATGCTCCTTGTGAAAAAATTATGGAAAGAGCTGATTTAAGTTGTCATCACTACAAGCAACTGAGATTTCAGAATTGATTCTTTCAACCTAATTGAGCCTTTTAAACAATAAATGATATACCATTTAGAATCTTGTGGAAAAAATCAACATTTTCTAGAAAATACCTAGAATTTTTGCTACAGTCACACCATTTATACTTTGAAGCTGATTGGTTGAAATCTGGCAGCATGCCAGAACTTTTGCTCAGTTTAAATTGGGGTATTATGGAAAATGCAGAACTTCATTTCTCTGCAGCAATGTGCTGGTTTCCAGGGACTGGAAAAACCCTGGATTATCCCTTTGCTAATGAGCTTACTCAATCAGCAGGTCCCTGGAACTGGACAGAAATAAATCTCAAAATTCTGGAGAGAAAAGAATCTTAAAATTCAAAGGCATCTCTAACTGTTCACCCATTAAGCAATGATTGTCATTTTTATGTGTTAGTGACTCCCAAGAGAGTGACAAAGGTTATCTGGGGTCTGAATCCTCCTGAGGCCCCTTGTCAGTATACTGCCCTGAGTTTCAATGCACTGCTGTTTGCTGACTGACTTGCCCCTAAGCGTAGACTTCAATTCCCACCCAGCTCAGCCCAGCAAACCGTGAGCCACACACATTTAGCACATGAAAACACATGCACACAGACATACAGATAAAGAGAATGAAATCCTTACCAGGCCTTTCAGTGTGCTCTGCTGGTTTTGATTTACACACCATATTATAGCCTTTGCCCATTCCATTTAGAGAACATACATATTTCTTAACCTCACAGTACCTACAGACAGCTATTCTTTCTTGAATGTCCCATTTATTTTATCACCTAACATCAGAGCTCTCCCTAAGGCATGTACACACATTTCAGTGATTTCATCAGAGGAAAACAAAAGTTAGTAATATTGACCCTCAGAATCAAATTCCCCTTATTCCCAAAACTGGGTAATAACTTTCTCACCTTTATTCACCTCAAGTTCTAGTTCTGCACTGAATTCCTAGTTGAATTCTCCATGGCCATAAAGTTTCTGAGTATCTTTAGGGAAGTCAAGTGGTATAAAAATACTACGGTAGCTGGCTTTCCAGTCTCTGATTTAACTTGTGCTTAAATTTAGTTTCTTAAGTATCTTCTTAAGGGAAAGTAGTTCAGCAGGAGCCAAATAAAACTGAAGTGCCTGTTCTCATTGGAATGTAAGATCATCTAGTCTCCATTTCTTTCCCTAAGAGAACACAGTTAAGACAAAGGACACAGAAGCACGTGCAAATACCCACAGAAATAAGGAAAAACAGTTGGTCACTAAGGATTGGTACATTGAATACACTAAAGCCTTTAACTGTGGGATCACAAAAAAACTGTGGAGAATTCTTAAAGAAATAGGGTTACCAGATCACCTTACCTCCCTCTTGAGAAATCTGTATGCAAGTCAAGAAGCTACAGTTAGAAAAGGACATGGAACAACAGACTGGATCAAAATTGGGAAAGGAGCATATCAAGTCTGTACATTGTCACTCAGGTTATTTAACTTATACATAGAATAAATCATGTAAAATGCCTGGCCGGATGAGGCACAAGCTGAAATCAAGATTTCTGGGAGAAATATCAATGATCTCAGATATGCAGATGACACCACCCTTATGGCAGAAAGCTAAGAACTAAAGAGCCTCTTGATGAAAGTAAAAGAAGAGAGTGAAAAGGCTGACTTTAAACTTGACATTGAAAAAAATGAAGATCATGGCATCCAGTCCCATCACTTCATGGCAAAGAGATGGGGAAACAATGGAAGTAGTGAGAGACTTTATTGTCTTGGGCACCAAAATCACTGCAGATGGTAACTGCAGCCATGAAATTAAAAGATGCTTACTCCTTGAAAGGAACATTATGACCAACCTAGACAGCATATTAGAAAGCAGAGACATTACTTTGTCAACAAAGGTCTGTCTAATCAAGGCTATGGTTTTTCCAGTGGTCATGTATGGATGTGAGACTTGTACTATAAGGAAAGGTGAGCACAGAAAAATTTATTATTTTGAACTGTGGTGTTGGAGAAGACTTTTGAGAGTCCCTTGAACTGCAAGGAGATCCAGCCAGTCCATCCTAAAGGAAATCAGTCCTGGGTGTTCATTGGAAGGACTGATTTTGAAGCTGAAACTCCAATCTTTTGGCCACCTGACACGAAGAGCTGACTCATTGGAAAAGACCCTCATGTTGGGAAACATTGAATGCAGGAGGAGAAGGGGACGAGAGAGGATGAGATGGTTGGATGGCATCACCGATTCAATGGACATGAGTTTGGGTAAACTTCGGGAGTTGGTGATGGACAGCGAGGCCTGGCGTGCTTTGGTTTGTGGGGTCACAGAGTCAGAGACGACTGAGCGACTGAACTGAACTGAATGCATGGATGTGAGAGTTGGACCATAAAGAAGGCTGAGTGTCAAAGAATTGATGTTTTTGAACTGTGGTGTTGGAGAAGACTCTTGAGAGTCCCTTGGACTACAAGGTGAAACCAGTCAGTCCTAAAAGAAAACAACCCTGAATGTTCATTGGAAGAACTGATGCTGAAGCTGACGCTCCAATACTTTGGCCATGTGATGCGAAGAACTGACTCATTAGAAAAGACCCTGATGCTAGGAAAGATTGAAGACCGGAGGAGATGGGAGCAATAGAGGATGAGATGGTTGGATGGCATCACGGACTCAATGGACGTGAGTTTGAGCAAGCTCCGGGAGAAGGTGAAGGACAGGGAGACCTGGCATGCTTCAGTCCGTGGGGTTGCAAAGAGTCAGACACAACCGAGTGACTGAGCAACAACAATATACACAGAAAAAATCATGTGTGGAATCTTCTAGTTTTAAGCAAGCATCTGCAAAACATCTATTTTCCCCTTACCTCACAAACTTACCTCAGAGGGAAATCGAATGTGTCTAAGCAATTGCATAGCTCCTTATCAAATCTCACTTTTAGTATCTTTCTTTGCAGACAGTTTTGCACCAAACTGTTCTGCAAATATAACTATTTTCTCTGGGTGGATTCTTGTTCCATATGAACAGTATGTCATATCTTCTCCACTAAGAAAGAGATGAGGTGCATGGCGACACGGGTGCATATCATCTTCAGACCTCTTTCCAGCTCTTATTTTCCACCTGCAGATTGAATAGCACAGACTGAGTATTTGAGGATATACTTCATCTCCTAATGAAGAAAGAATAAATTAGTGAAAATTTCAGGACAAAAAAAGGGAGAAGAAATAAAGCAAACCAAAAAAGTCTGCTCCATAGGTAATCACAGCAAGGATGAGAGACCCTGCTTAAAGGTGAACAGCTATTGTGAGTCTTTACAGAGAAGATTTCACAAACCTCCCAGTATAATTTCACACTTTGCCAGTTCAGGCTAGTACAGGTGCAGGCAGGCGAGGATAAGCTATGGCTTTCAGTTTCCAGAAGACCAGAATAAGGAGTCAAAGATCAGATAGGAAGTTTTAGTAGGTTATCAACCATTGTCAGATGTGTATTGACTTTTATGTTTGAAAAATATTCTAACCCCCATCTGCAATACTTTGGAAATTAGACAAACCCAGTATAATCTGGAGAGACTGGAAAGCTCTTTTTCTCCATCCCTAAGAATAAGCTTGCAACCACTCTAGAGAAACGAGAATTCAAAATACAAATTCAGCTTAATCTTAGGGAAAAAAAAATTAGATTTTCCAAACCTCAGTTGTCAATAGAGTTTCACAACTGCTATGTGCAAAAACAGTCAAAAAAGAAACTAAATAGGACTGTCAGTATCAACATCCAAAGCTAGCCACTGTTACCGTATTATTTCCAGTTGAATCTCCTCAAGCATGTATCACGTATTTATATACTAACAATGAAGATAGTATTGGACAGAGTGGGGACAGTGTTGGTCAGAAAAGCCTGGTGTGCTGTGGTTCACAGGGTGGCAAAGAGTCGAACATGACTTAGTGACTGAAAAACAACAGTGAAACTAAGCAAGAGAACAAAGTAGCAGCACTGAGCATAGTCCTCTCAGCAGAGCCTGGTACAGCCATGTGCACCTACTTGGCTACAGTGCTTACTCTGAAAGGTGAGAAGAGAACAAAGAGAGTTGAGTTAGTTGGATTTTCTGGCACAGATTTGAGAATAAAAGAAAGATATCAAACAACAATAACAAATGGTGTGTGGTTCATTAAAGATCTTAACTAATAGGAAATTTCCATTGTCCAGGATTTTTCAAGAAAATTTAAGGGAGTTCATATGTAGCAGATAGTTTTAACTAGGTTTGAATCTTGCTTCACTTTGTCCTCTCTCTAATACGTAACACAATCTGCGGAAATCTGTTTTGTATGATAACGTGTTAATTTTATTTTGTGGAACCCTCCTCTTCCAGAAAAATGTTGATCAAAGCTGAGAGAACAGCTATACCAGGATCAGGCAAAGATGAAAAACACACCCAGTGGGTAGTGTCTGTTGTTGGCCCACTGAGCATTGAATATTCTAATGTTTTTTTAACCAAGGAAATCCCAGTTTGTTTATTTAATGCATGGTGGTGATTTAGTTGCTCAGTCATGTCCAACTCTTGCAACCCCATGGACTGTTGCCTGCCAGGCTCCTCTGTCAATGGAATTTTCCAGGAAAGGATACTGGAGTGGGTTGCCATTTCCAAAGCATACCTACATTTTAATACATACTCTCATCTAAGTGTGACTCCTGCCGGACTTAGGAGATTCCCACCAATTCTTTATTAGGTCAGATGGATATTGGACCCAATTTTGGCCAACTGGAAGTGAGAAGTTTGCTGGAAGTTTCTTAAAGAGTTCTTCAATCACAGTTGCAGGTGACAGGAGTCAACTTTTCTCTCCTTCTGGACATGAACAGGGAAAATAATCTGTCTTCCCGTGTCTCCTGGCCTCCATTTTCCACTGATGAAGATCAGGCTTAGGCTAAGTCTACCTGCCAAAAGTAGAGGAGGACCTAGCAACACCACTGCTCTATTGACATCCTTGAGTCACACGCTTCCCACCCTGGAGCTGTCCGACCCCTGGGCCAGCCCTGCTGAACTAATCTTCACTGCGTACTGGGATTTACATGCTAAGATGGCATTTTGTCTTTTTGCCTCTATGCTCACAAAGTGTTCCACTTTTTCCTGGTGTCTGTGTTTGACAGATATTACTTGTGAAACATTTTAGATGTGGCATTTTTAGTCAAGTTGTGAATATGTTTTATACATTTCCACGGTTATTGGTCCCATTGTTTTTTTATGTTAATTAAACTAAATTAATTGCCTGGAAAATTGTTCATCTTTAAATTAATTGGCGAATACTTCTGCATAAAAAAATCCCTTAACTTTTATTTATGTCTACATCTCTGGTTATATTCTCTTTCTCATTTGATGCTTTCTATATTTGTTTATATTTCTGATTAGATTTATTTAATGCTTACCTGGTTTACCTTATTTTCAAAGATTAGCAACTGGTTTTAATTTATAATTTTCATAATTATTATTTTTTAAAAGAAGGTTTTTGTCCCCTTTATTTCTCCTGCTCTCATCTAGTGTTTCATTTTAGCTTTTCTAGCACCTTTCTTCGGGGAAGGCAATGGCACCCCACCCTGGCACCCCACCCCAGTACTCTTGCCTGGAAAATCCAATGGACGGGGGAGCCTGGTGGGCTGCAGTCCATGGGGTCGCTAACAGTCGGACAGACTGAGCGACTTCACTTTCACTTTTCTGTTTCATGCATTGGAGAAGGAAATGGCAACCCACTACAGTATTCTTGCCTGAAGAATCCCAGGGATGGGGGAGCCTGGTGGGCTGCTGTCTATGGCGTCACACAGAGTCGAACATGACTGAAGTGACTTAGCAGCAGCAGCAGCAGCACCTTTCTTGAATAATTTAGTTTATATGTTTATTATTTTATTTATTCAAGGAAATATCTTAGAGTTTGATTTTTAGTTGGCTTACTTTTGGTGCTTTTCATTGTCATCAGTTTTCAATAATTACAGAAGAGGTGATATAAACCTCCAAACATGGACTCATTAGCACTTGTATCTTATGGTCTTGGCCACTTTCAACCTATACTCACACTATGCTGCAGATTACACTCTCTGGCCCCTTCCTTCCTCAGCACCATTGCATTGTGAAAACTTGGTCTTGGACTAAATGAAGGAAAATTCAATAGAGAAACCTGATATAAATTACAAGATTGCTTAAGAACTCAGACAAAGTTGCTTCCCTTACCTATTGGATGATATTTCAGATCAGAGTATTTTGATTGGGAAGACGCCTGCATATAGCATCTTCCTTTATAAGGGAAGATAATCTTGTCAAATAAAATTGGTCTCATTCATGAATTATTTCTTCAGCCTTCAAATCAGTATATACATTGCCTCTCTGAAGTATAGAGAGACAAAAGTTGGAGGAAATGTTTGACTGAAAAAATATGTTTCCTTTTTTGCTTCCTACCTGGTCTACTATTGCATTTTAGGTACTTAGCCTCACTTTAATTTTTATTTTTTTTATTTTTATTTTTTTCGTATTTATTTATTTTTTTACACGAACTCCCAAACATGAACCCCCCTCCCACCTCCCACCCCACAATCAGTGGAAAGAACTTTTATATTTTTACAGACTATGTAAAATAACTTCTGCCATAACATTACAGCATTTTTTTTTTACAATAGCCAAGATATGGAAGCAACATAACTGTCCAATGATAGAAGAATGGATGCAGAAGATGTACATATATATGATTAATATATGCTATATTACTTAGACATGAAAAGAATGAAATCTTGCCCTTTGAGATAAAATGAATGGACCTAGAGGTTATTATGTTAAGGGAAATAAGTCACACAAAGATGGAAAAATAATGTATGATTTCACATACGTGTAGAATGTAAAAAATAAACCAAATGAACAAACAGAACAAAACAGAATCAGTCTCAGATACAGAGAAAAAACACGTGGTTGCCAGGTGGAAGGAGGCGAGAATGAGTGAAATGTGGGATGGGAGATTAGGAGGTACAAACATTCAGTTACAAAATAAATGAACCCATGAAGATGAAATGAATATCATGGGGAATATAGTCAATAATACTCCAATAACTTTGTATGATGACAGATGGTAACTAGACTTATTGTACTGATCATTTAGTAATGTATAGAAATATAATGAATCAGTCTGTTGGGGATCAGGACTAACGTTGTGTTGTAGGTCAATTATATTTCAATAATAATATTAAAATAATCATTCAAAATCCTGATATTACAAGATTACTTAAGAACTCAGGCACATTTGTTTCCCTCACCTACTGGGTGATATTTCAGACTGGAGTGTTTACGTTGGGAAGATGCCTGAATGATAGCTTTCCTCTGTTTCTTCCCTGTATCTACTTATGGTGTAAACATAAAACATTTAGGACTTGGATGGATAACTTGGAATGTTACAAGTTATACAATGTGCATAGCAAACCATCCCCAAATTAATGGATTAAAGCAATAGTAATGCTTTACTTTACTAATGAATTGGCAATTTGGCTAGAACACAGTGGGAATAGCTCATTTCTGCTCCAGGTGCCATCCAATGGTGCAGCTTGAAGGCTGGGAGTGACTCAGTGATTGGGATGGAATAATTTGGAGCTTCACTAACTATCTGGCAGTTGCTGCTGGCTGTCAGCTAAGACCCCAGGGGGATTCTCAGCCAGAGCATTGGCACGTGGGCTTTCCGTGTAGTTTTTACTTTCTTCCCATCATGTTGTCTCAGTTCCAAGAGCAAGTGTCTCCAAAGGATTAGTTTGGGGCATATCCACTTCTATGAATCAGCCTGAAAAGTCACAAAGCATCACTGCTGCTGTAGTTATAGATTACATGGCCCCCTCAGATTCCTTAGCATCATAACATGAGGAGAGTGTGTGGGAAGAGACATGTCATCTTGGTCAGTTTTTTGAAAATACAGTTTGCCACAAATGTCAAAGAGTAGGAGACAAGTCTTTTGGGATAAAATAGGCTAAGAAACCTGTTAGATCAAAAGTCTGCTCTCAGAAGGTAAATCTTTTTCTTCCCTTAAAAATTACCGCCAGCACGAGAAACACTACCTGTTTGCTTTAATGGTGTGAGGTGATAGGATAGAATTGGAGAAGATTTAGGAATTCTTTGTAATTTTGTATCCTATAACATTTTTGGGAAACATGTGTCCTGATTTACATGGTAGAAAATATATGCTTAGTCACTCATTTGTATCTGACTCTTTGTGACCTGCATGTAATGCAGCCCACCAGGCTCCTCTGTCCATGGGATTTTCCAGGCAAAAATACTGGAGTGGGTTGACATTTCCTCCTTCAGTGCATCTTATCAGGTCTCCTACATTTTCTGCCTTGGCAGGCAGATTCTTTATCACTGAGCCATCTGAGAAGGCCTAAAACACCAGTAATAGCACATACGTAGAACCTAATTTTTAAAAAATGACATAAGTTATTTACAAAACAGAAACAGACTTAAAAGATATTAAAAATGAACTTATGGTTACCAAAAGGGAAATGTGGTGGGTAGGAATAGATCAGGAGCTTGGGACTAACATACACATACAACTATATGCAAAATAGATAACCAACAAGAACCTACTGTATAGTACAGGGAACTCTACCCAATATTCTACGCTAACCTATATGAGAAAGGGGACCAAATGATAACCTGTCTGAGAAAGTGGAGGAGAAGGGGATGACAGAGGATGGGATGGATGGATGGCATCACTGACTGGTGGACGAGTTTGAGTAAGCTTCAGGTGTTGGTGATGGACAGGGAAGCCTGGCATGCTGCAGTCCATGGGGTCGCAAAGAATTGGACTCGAATGAGCGACTGAACTGGACTGAATATGAGAAAACACTCTGAAAAAGAATGAATACACGTATATGTAAAACTGAGTCACTTTTCACGGTGTACCTGAAACTAACACAACATTATAAATCAACTATAGTTCAATAAAATTAAATACAACAGCCAAAACAATTTCCCCATTTGTTTACAATGTGGCTCTGCAGCTTCTGCTATCAGCCAGAGAACATGAGCTGGACAGTGATGCTGTGTAAGTCTGCTCACACTGCCATAAGGACCCCACAGCCTGGATGCCTTAAACAACAGACATTTATATCTCACAGTTTTAGAAGCCGGATGTCCAAGATCATATATGTGATTTTATATGTACTATGTGCATATACAGAGACACATATTTTTTTCTCAATTTAACTTCATGATAACCTAAAACAGATAAATGTTTCTGGTGTGTTGATGAAAGAACTCAACAGAAGGGCTATTCACTGAAGAAGTGAGAGCCTACTTTTTGCTTCCCCAGAAAAGCACACTACATATTAGTGTGTGTGCATGCTAAGTTGCTTCAGTCATGTCCAACTCTTTGAGACCCCATGGACTGTAGCCTGCCCGGCTCCTCTGTCCATGGGGATTCTTCAGGTGACAATATTGGAGCGGGTTCCCATGACCTCTTCCAGGGGATCTTTTTGGCCCAGGGATCAAATCCATGTCTTTTAGGTCTCCTGCATTGGCAGGCAGATTCTTTACCACTAGCACCACCTGGGAAACCCACTCCTGACATACTGTGTTTAATTGAATATGTATCATTTAGTTCATTGACTGTAACCTTATGAACAAGGATCATATATTATTAATGTACATTGTTTTCCTTTTAAAATTCCTGGAATATGTTTGTCATGAAATAAAATGTATGCTTGCTCTTCAGCTAGACAGATGTTTCTGAAATAGGTTAAGTTTAAAATTTGCAACTCTGTCTAGTTTTCTTCATTAGTTAAAGAGCATGGTACTTTTGACTCTACAAAGTACATTTCAGCACTTTCGATTTGAATGAGCATATCCTGAATGCATGAATGCTGAAATTGTGATGTTTCAATTTTTTTTAAAGGAGAGGTACCAGGTTATTCACATTATATCTGTGATACTGTCTATCTAAATAACTTTAAATGCTACAGAATCTCTAAATACTTGCTGTCTCATTTCAAGAGACATTCATTTGTCTCTAGTCAAACTCAGTATATATTTAAATATTAAGTAGATGTTATTTGATTGCTGTGTCTGAAAGCCTTTTCTGTCTGGAGCCAAATATAACAAAGGGAAACAATTGATTTCTCTGAGTTCAAAGATATTTTCAGCTCTAACATTTCAAGGATTTCACTAGCTCAGTCAGCCTATGCCCACAGAATGTTTCCAGGTCAGCATGTTCAGAAACAAACTTGGGTCCTTTTTCTACATGCAGTAAAGCCAATCTATTGACAGTGGGTTGTGATGAAGGAAAGTGTAGCATTTATTGTAGAGTTCCATGCAAGGAGTCCAGGCAACTAGTGCTCAAAGTTTTTAAAGTCAGGATGGGAGGAGTATGATCAGCTTATGGACATTCTTCTGAATGGTTGGTGGTGAAGCGACTGAAATGAACTGAGCTGAAGTAATCAGGAGTCAATATCATCAACTTTCTAAGTCCAACAGTCTGGGGTCTGTATGCTTGTGGTCAGTATACAGTTAGCTTCTTCCACTAGGTGGGGGTTTCATTATCCACATAAATGCTCAAAGGACATGGCTCAGAATATTACCAATATTCTTTGCTGCTGCTGCTAAGTCACTTCAGTCATGTCCGACTCTGTCTTTGAGGAGGAACTAAATAATGTTCTCAGTTCATTCACTCAGTCATTTACGACTTTTTGCAACCCCAAGGACTGCAGCACGCCAGGCTTCCCTGTCCATCACCAACTCGCAAGGGTTGCTCAGACTCATGTCCATAAGTTGCCATCCAACCATCTCATCCTCTGTCTTCTCCTTCTCCTCCTGCCTTCAATCTTTCCCAGCATCCAGGTATTTTTCAATGAGTAGGTTCTTCACATCAACTGACCAAAGTATTGGAGTTTGAGCTTCAGAATCAATCCTTTCAATGAACATTCAGGACTGATTTCCTTGAGAATTGACTGACTGGTTCTCCTTGTGGTCCAAAGGACTCTCGAGAATCTTCTCCAACACCACAGTTCAAAAGCATCAATTATTGGGCACTCAGTTTTCTTTATAGTCCAACCCTCAATCCATACATGACTACTGGAAAAGCCATAGCTTTGATTATATGGAACTTTGTTGTCAAAGTAATGTCTCTGCTTTTTAATATGCTGTCTAGGTTAGTCATAGCTTCTCTTTCAAGGAACAAGAAACTTTTAATTTCATGGCTGCAGTCTGGAGCCCCCCAAAATAGTCTCTTACCATTTCCATTGTTCTCCCATCTACTTGCCATGAAGTGATGGGACTGGATGATCTTAATTGTCTGAATGTTGAGGGTTAAGTCAAATTTTTCACTCTCATAAAGAGGCTCTTTAGTTCTTCTTTGCTTTCTGCCATAAGGATGGTGTCATCTGCATATCTGAGGTTATTGATATTTCTCTCAGCAATTTTGATTTCAGCTTGTTCTTCAACCAGCCCAGAATTTCACATGATGTTCTCTGCATATGTTAAATAAGCAGGGTGACAATATACAGCCTTGACTTACTTCTTTTCCAATTTTGAACCAGTCCATTGTTCCATGTCTGGTTGTAACTGTTGCTTCTTGACCTGCATACACATACACATCTCTCAGGAGACAGGTCAGGTGGTCTGGTATTCCCATCTTTTGAAGAATTTTCCACAGTTTGTTGTGGTCCACACAGTCAGAGGCTTTGGCATAGTCAATAAAGCAGAAATAGATGTTTTTCTAGAATTCTTTTGCTTTTTCGATGATCCATTGGATTTTGGCAATTTAATCTCTGGTTTCTCTGCCCTTTCTAAATCCAGCTTGAATATCTGGAAGTTCATGGTTCACCTACTATTGAAGCCTTGCTTGGACAATTTAGAGCATTACTTTGCTAGTGTGTCAAAGTGAAGTCACTCACTCGCGTCCGACTCTTTGTGACCCCATTGACTGTAGCTTACAACGCTTCTCTGTCCATAGAATTTTCTAGGCAAAAGTAGTGGAGTGGGTTGCCATTTCCTTCTCCAAAGGATCTTTCCAACCCAGGGATCAAACCCGAGTCTCCCGAATTGCTAGTATGTGAGATGAGTGCAATTGTGCAGTGGTTTGAGCATTCTTTGGCATTGCCTTTCTTTGGGATTGGAATGAAAACTGACCTTTCTCAGATCTGTGGCCACTGCTGAGTTTTCCAAATTTGCTGGGATGCTGAATGCAACACTTTCACAGCATCATCCTTTGGGATTTGAAATAGCTCAATTGGAATTCTATCACCTCCACTAGCTTTGTTGTAATGATGCTTCCTAAGGCTCACTTGACTTCATATTCCAGGATGTTAGCTCTAGGTGAGTGAGCACATCTCCGTTGTGGTTATTTGGCTCATGAAGATCTTTTTTGTATAGCTCTTCTGTGTATTCTTGCTACCTCTTCTTAATAACTTCTGCTTCTGTTAGATCCACACCATTTCTGTCCTTTATTGAGCCCATCTTTTCATGAAATGTTACCTTAGTATCTCTAATTTTCTTGAAGAGATCTCTAGTCTTCCCCATTCTATTGTTTTCCTCTATTTCTTTGCATTGATTATTGAGGAAGGCTTTCTTATCTCTCCTTACTATTCTTTGGAGCTTTTCATTCAAATGGGTATATCTTTCTTTTTCTCCTTTGCCTTCAGCTTTTCTTCTTTTCTCAACTATTTGTAGGCCTCCTCAGACAACCCCTTTGCCTTTTTGTATTTCTTTTTCTTGGGAATCATCTTGGTCACTGCCTCCTGTACAATGTCCTTAACCTCCATCCATAGTTCTTCAGGCACTTTGTGTATCAGCTCTAATCTTTTGAATCTATTTATCACTTCCACTCTACAATTATAAGGGATTTGATTCAGTTATACCTGACTGGTCTAGTGGTTTTCCTTACTTTCTTCAATTTAAGTCTGAGTTTGTCTATAAGGAGTTCATGATCTCAGCCACAGTCAGCTCTCAGTCTTGCTTTTGCTGACTGTATCGAACTTCTCCACTTTTGGTTACAAAGAATATAATCAATCTGATTTCGGCATTGACCATCTATATTTGCTTAATGACTATACTATTACTATATTGTCTTATGTGACTATTTTTCTATCTTTCTGCATTTTTCTCACATTTCTGATTAAATTTGCTATTTGGAACTTGGGGAAAGCCTAGGAAACTCAAGTTTTTCTACAGAAAAGGGGCAGATGGAAGATATGGGATGTGGGTTCTGTGCCATGGAGGCTCCATAGGGTTCTGCTTACTGTTTACACACAGTAATCCTCGTTTTTAATTTACATAAGAGCTTCACTGCTCAGCAAAGGTTGAAAAGAAAAAAAGAAGGAAGATGGTAGAGTCACAAGAGTAATGTGCTCCTTGTCTATCAGAGAAATGTAAAATCATATCTATGCCAAAGGAAGCCTTTTCTACTGTTTTGAATTTTCTGAAATTCATTCTTCTATTTTCAGTGCAGTGATGCTTTATTATACAATCATTATCTTTGTGGGAATCCAAAGGGATGAAGTAAGACAGGCCAGTCTAGACCCAGGATCATTGGAGTTTCTTTCATTTACATCTTCTATATCAGCAAACTGACTATCAATTGTACTGTTACAAGTCCAGTCCTGAAGAGTGAATCTTCTTGTAATTAAACCCCTATCAATAATACCTCATTCTCCTTACCCTAGCCCTGAATCCATCTCCATAACAGCCCACATTCTATAATGAACAGAAGTAACATTATCAAGAAAGGCAGCAGATATGTATCCACAAACATGAATGTCATTCTTCAGTCAGAAATGTTTATTCTCACGGCTCCTGTATGATTCATTTGTGCCCTTAGTTGTTTAAGTTACTTAATTCCACTCATGACTGACTTGAAAATCATCCTTTGAAGCAAGTTCTCCTGAAGTCGTGACAGCAGGCACTTTGTTTGGAGACATGGGTTTTCTAACATGCACTTTCCTCATCAGCATGTTAGCAATGCAGAGATAGCATGGATCATAGAAACTAAATATGAGATGAAAAATTTATAAATCTGTATCTAGTTAGATCTTGGCCCATTGCTCCCTAATTCACAGAAAATCATATCTGCGAGATATTCACTGATGGCATAACCACTCACATAAATATACACATACAGAAGAACACACATACATGTGAACACATAAAATGCACAATAATTGAAATTTGAAAACTGTCTCATGAAATATTTCCTTTCCACAGTGCTTTATTTGCTTAAATCCTGTAAAAAGGAAAAAAAAAAAAAAAAGCCTGCAGTGAAGAAACTAGTTTAACTCTACACAATCTAATTTAATTTCTAAAACTAACTTGGGTCCTAATGAGGGAACAGATTTTAAAATCTGTCTGCACACCTTTCAAGTTACTCAGGAAAAGGTAGTGGAGAATGTCATCTAGAATGTCATATTGAATAAAGACATTTTCTGACAGTGAAAAATAAAATAATGTTGCTTTGCTTTCAGGAAGGCATCTCTGTGTCCTTCTAAATTGCCTCTCTGGGTTTTCAGTTGTGGTCAGATTTGTTTTACAATTTATTTGAATATTTCTTTTTTTAAGATTCTTGAAATTCACCAATTGATGTTGATTTTGGGGGGCTTTATAGAACTTTAGAAAGTTTCTGCCAAATGCAAACCCCCAAGAAGAGATTACTTCCCCAGTTCATGAGTCATCAGTAGACAAGCCCTTTGTCAGAGATATTCCAAGGTATTGTCACACAATCAAGAAACTGAGCATTGGTTCAGAGCAAGACTAAAACTAAAGAAATCTGGAGTGCCAAGTGCTTCCCTCCCTCCTGGGAGTCTGGTCTTGTGGGACAAAGGGTAAGTGTGGTCAAAAGTCTGCCTCAACCAGAAGTTCCTGGACACCAAACACGGAAACTGGCTGCTTCCCAGTTTTGCCGAAGGCAAGGCATGCCTGAGGTCCCCACAGCGGAGGGAATGAGTCTCATGGTGGCACTTCTTATTTATTGTGTCTCTCTGTTCATGTGCTCTGGACAAATATAGAATTTTTGTTCCAAGGACTATTGATCTATTCAAGCATCATAAATTCTCCTCAAGAAAAGAAACAAATCTGAGAAAGTAAATGAAAATTTACTTTATAATCTAAAAAACCAAAACCATATATTTTAGAAACAGAATAGCACAGTATACCTTACTATAAAAGATCTGGAAAGTTACCTTTGCTTTTGCTTTAAAACATATCTTAACTGTTACACTAATTAGGTTCTTAAGATTCTGAAAATCCGCCCCCTTTTTTTCCTTTACTTTCTGTTATATTAAACATATATTATGGGATAAATGTTATTCTTAAAAGACTTGATTGGAAATCTATATCTTCTCAAATTGCAATCATCAAAGGTGTAAGAAAACATTATTTTGAAAGTAAAACATGGTATTTGGTATTTTCCTGGATATTGGATAACATTTAAAAGCATATGCTTAGCGGTAAAAGATGATATATTTTCACTTATAACAAGTCTGAGATTTTGACAAGTGTTCTCAGTATTATTATTTAGAAAAATGCTTTGAAATAAAACTTGGAAAAAATGATAAATTACTGCAGTGAACTGTTAGAGCTTCCCAAGGTCCATTTGTAAATGTTAACCATTATTGGTGTTTTGTGAACATTTTTAGCATGTATAAAAGTACATATGCTATTGATGAACATCTCTGTCCCATGACTGTAAAATATCACAGAAAATATCGAAGTCCTCAAAAGTGGGTCCCGTTGCCTCATTTCAACGAGGCAGCCAGAGCTATCTCTCAGGTTACTGTAACGAGGCCACATAAATTGACTAGGTACTGGAAATGTGAGGAAAACAGAATATAAATTAAACATTGTATGGTGATGTTTATAAAATCAACCTTAGATGTCTTAGTTACATAGATTCTTATAATGATCATATGCCAATGAGAGGTGGTTCCATTTAAACCATATGGAGGAACACATTTTAAAGCTTGTGGATTGATATTAATTTATTATGATATGATCATATTAAGCTAAATTAATGAAGATTGTTCTCTTTATGAATTCTATTCATTAAGCATGAAAAAGCATAGCCTGACCACCAGTACTTTTGTGATTAAATAAATCATAGCAACTTTTAAAACTCTATTTCTTTTCTCTTTCCTTCCTTCTTCCCTTCCTCCCTTTCTCTTTCTTTCACCTTGATTTAAATTAAGTTTTTAGGTTCTTTTTGGAGTAAAATAGGATTGTCTTATTTCTGAGTTGCAAAAATTCTCCCTGCTTATTTCCCCTTCTATTACCATGTTGTTGTTGTTGTTGTTGTTTTCCTGCATCCCTATTCAGTACTGGCTGCCACCACCAGGTAGAGAGAAAGCCCAGGACAGTATTTCTTGCATCTTAGGGAAACCTGAGTAGCAGGCATGGGCCATCAGGCTGTTCAGGTCTGCGAGACAGAGCCATCAGCCCCCTACTTCCTATCCTGCTTTTATGCTCCATACTTTTGTCTCCAAATGCTATGGTACTAGGAGAGCATCATTGTCCCATGTGTATTCCAAGCTAAAGGTAACCAAGGTTCATATACCATGCTCCTTTGTTTATCTTCTAGTACCAGCAAAATGATGGCTACAGAAAAGATACACAAAAGCTGCTGAATTAATAAATAATGAGGAAGGCTTTAGTCAATCAAAATATTACCCTGCTGGAAGTTTAATTTTCACACATCCTAAAGCATCTCAGATTATATCATCATTAATTCAGACTCTAGATAAATTTTGAATAACTACAAATACCTGGAAATTGAAGGGTAATTTGTGAGACTATTTTTAACTTGTACCTATTTCATTTACCATTCTAATAAAATATAGCTAAATCTAAGAATCTCATGGTTGAACATACCTTAAAACTCCAAATATTGTTTTGATAAATCCTAATTTTACAATATTTCCTATTTTATGCTCAAAAGAGCTAAACTCTCTTCAGTCAAAATCTCAACCTTGTATTAATAAAAATATTTTTGAAAAAAACCTTTATATAACTTCTAACAAAAAAAAGAAAGGCTCCAACATATGAAGTTATTGCTCTGGAGAAGGAAATGGCAACCCACTCCAGGACTCTTGCCTGGGAAATCCCATGGACAGAGTCGCCCGGCAGGCTAGAGTCCATGGGGTTGCAGAGAGTCAGACGCAACTGAGCACCTAAACAACAAAACAAATGGATCTATAGCTGTGAAAACAAAATGATTTTTAAACCTTTAAAAGAAATTCTAACCTTTTTTTAATGAGGTCTGAGCAATTTATTTTGCTTTGTAGGTGAAAGAGTACAGAGCAGCCCAAATCACAAAACTAAGCATATGTTTTTGTGATATGAGCCTCTTTCTTGCTAAAGAGACACAGGGTCACTTATCCAAGAGAAGTGGCTCGCCATGAAAGGTAATTGACAAGCTGGCCAGCAGGGCCATGGAGTTCGCCCAAGTTTCCATTAGGCAATCAATTCTATCTATGCCACAGGCCCCAGTTTATTGGCAAGTTGCCATACTTTGACCCACATAACAGCATAAGGATAGATTTTTAGTACAGAGAAGCATGGCTCTGAAAAAAATCCCAGTGCTGTTTCAGTAACAAAAGCTTTCAATTTTGGGTCGTTATGCCTTGTCTGCCCCACCTGCAGCTAGGTGCATGCATTACCTCTTTCCCAAAACATTAGGGGAAACAGCTTCTTTAGTCCAGAGCTCAGGCCTGTTCTGGTGTTACTGACGTGATTAGTATTTCTAACACCTGGCCTACACACAGCTGGCAGCCCTGCAGCCTTCAGCCTTTCAGAGTGGATCAGGAATGTGGATGTTCATCGTTTGGGAAATTGATGTTTGGTTGAAGGGAAGGTATGATGAGGGCATGGGAATAAATAGTGAAAAAAATACTATTTAATGTTATGTTTGTGGATATGGACATTTAGACAGAGTTTTGGTGTTTCTGAGAGTATTTCAACAGGAACAGGGCTTCCAGACTGGTGGAATGTGACACTTCAAACAGGGTATTTTTGTCTATCCCATGCCATGATGCAAAATAAAATCTTGACTCATTTTAGTCTCAGGTGTCCAGTAAAATGAAAAAAGCACATGTAATTTTACTTATAAAATTTTATTCAAATATAATTTGTATTATTATTGTTGCCCAGTCAATAAGTCATGTCCAACCCTTTGTGACCCATGGCCTATAGTATGCCAGGCTTCCCTGTCTTTCACTGTCTCCTGGACTTTGCTCAGACTCACGTCCATTGAGATGGTGATGCCATCCAACGATCTCATCTTCTGTCACTCCCTTCTCCTTCTGCCCTCAATCTTTAAATATAATACATTTTATAAGTTATGTATTTTATATCAAAATTCAGGTCTTTCTAATACTGTCTGAGGAGTTATTTCATTGCATGCTATGTGATTTCATTCAGTAAAGAAAATAAGCAAAACTATACTATTTATTCATTTATTCATTGTGCTAAGTCATGAAATGTATATGCTGGGACACAGCAGAAAAATACTCTGCTACGTCTGATCTATGCCCTCATGAAGTCTCAAAACTTATAGAGAAGGCCAATGATAACAAGCAAAACAATATTCAAAAGATAAAGGACATGAAGATGAAACTAGTCATAAGCATACATTCTGAGAAGCTGGCAGGCCTTACCAGTCAGGACAGAGGAGATATAGGTGTTGCCACAGTAACAACAGCTCCCACAGGAGGTTAATGTACATTCTGTATCGTCTTCCAGCAGGAGGCTCTCCTTAGTCACTCTAGGCAACAGATTCAGAATGGAATAAGAAATATTCAGGGTTTCATGTGTGTGTTCAGTTGCTTAGTCCTGTCAGACTCTTTATGACCCCATGAACTTGTAGCCCACAAGGCTCCTCTGTTCACAGAATTTTCCAGGCAAGAATAATAGAGTGGGTTGTCATTTCCTCCTCCAAGGGATCTTCCTGACCCAGGGATTGAATCCACATCTTCTGGATCTCCTTCACTGGCAGGTAGATTCTTTACCAATGAACCATCTGGGAAGTTCAGGGTTTCATACTAGTTATTAAATTCTCTAACTTGGTGAAAACACACTTTGCTTGTCTTCACAATCCTCTGGCCATAGCTGGTTCCAAATCCTCACCAGCCATGAGGGACCAGTATCAGTCTTCAGGTGTAGACTGGAAATAAAAGTTAGGTATTAGAGAGCTGCAGCAGTGATGCCATGGAGACCTGATCTGCATCACCCCAGATAAATTTCCTTGTAACTCACAGTGCTTTTTACCCCTGAATTCATACATTATTCAAAATTTCCTACAAATGAAAAGTATGTTCCATGAGCCATGTTGAGCTTGTTTTTTTTATCTATAAACCATTTTTTTTTCATTTATTTTTTGCCTTCTCTGTATATCCTAGTGTCTGTCCTTCAGTAAATATAAACTAAAAAGACGAACATTTGGCACACTTTCTGTGCCTGGAAGTGATAAAAATCAATGCTTCCATGACTGTTTCATGACACTTTAGGAAAAAAAATGTACCATATAAGTTTGAAACAAATTGCAGTATATCTTTTTCATTAAATATCTATTTTGAACACAAGTATATTTTGAAACTTAATTAAAAATTAGGTAGTGCTGTGTAATATAAGGGCTTAAGGAAGAACTTCCATAGTCAAGTAGTTTATTTTTAATTCTAANCATGACACTTTAGGAAAAAAAATGTACCATATAAGTTTGAAACAAATTGCAGTATATCTTTTTCATTAAATATCTATTTTGAACACAAGTATATTTTGAAACTTAATTAAAAATTAGGTAGTGCTGTGTAATATAAGGGCTTAAGGAAGAACTTCCATAGTCAAGTAGTTTATTTTTAATTCTAACTCTTCCATTGTTTTAACAAAATTTTTAAATCTCTCCAGGCCTCAAATACCTGTATTTGTGTAATGGTGACAATAATATATATTGTATTGGGCTATTTTTTAAACTATATTTTATATAGAGTTCCTTTCCCTATACCTACTTCAGAATTAATAAATGATAGTCATTATTATTATTACTTTTTTATAATATCATAAATTGGGATGAATCTCAAGTTATTCTTGCTGTGAGATACAATTTTTATTAATTTTAAAAAGGCTATTATTTATTCACACATATTTTCATAAAATCTCTTTACTATATTAAAATTAATAAAATTACCATTCCAAATTTTATATTAATGAAATTTCAAGCCCTAATTAATAAAATAAAGATTGACAAATTTGATTGAGTATAATTTATAAGAATATACACCAAATCCAAAAATAGGTGCAAAAATGCAAACATTATTGACAATCAGTAAGACAGAAAATAATTTAAATTTCTTAATGAACTAATAACTCATAAATAAATTGTAAAAATGACTGTAATTTAGTATAAAAATGCAAATGATATAAGCAGGCATTTTATAGATATATAAATACAAGTATCTAATGCAAATATAAGCTACTCAGTCTCTTTCATAAATTGCTATGCAATAAAATTGGAGTGAGGTAACAATTTTCCCCTAGCCTGTTGGTTTAAATCTGCATTTCCAGGCCCTTAAGTGAATTGTGACATGGTTGCCTTGAGATACCAAAGTGAAAGTCTCTGGACTCAAAGAGTGTATTTTTCACTGGCCATCTGTACAAACAGCTACTTATTTTCTCTACCAAAATATGCATTATACAGTGCCTTCTTATGATTGCCTTTGGGGAGAATTAATTAGAATCACTTATGCAAACTGCTTGAATATTTAAAATAGAAATATTAATATTTTCCAAAGTGTTATTCAGGAAGTTGTATCTCTGTTGGATGAAAATAATGGGATCTGTAAAGAAATAAAAATATATATGATTCAAAATCTGAAATATAAGATTGAAGTAAATATTTCAATTAAACTGAAGTAAATATAAGACTGAAGTATGACAGTAAATGAAAATGAATCAATCTCTCCAAATAAAAAGCTGTTGTGAAGTAAGTAAGAAAGAGAACATTTATCATATATTAATACATATATGTGGGATCTTGAGAAATGGTATAGATGTTATTTGCAAAGCAGGAATAGACACACAAAGGTAGAGAGCAATGTATGAACACTAAGGAGGAAAGAGGGGAAGTGGGAGGAATTGGAAGCTTGAGACTGACACACACACACTATCGACACCATGTATAAAATAGATAACTAATGAGAACATACTGGATAGCACCGGGCACTCTACTCAAAGCACTGTAGTCGTCTGAACAGGGAGGAAGTCCCAAAGGAAGTGAATATTTGCATATGTATGGCTGGATCATTCTGCTGTAGGGTAGAGACTACAGTACAGTATACAGCAGAAATGACAACCCACTCCAGTAGTCTTGCCTGGATAACCCCATGGACGTTTGTCCACCTCCTTTGAGCCTGGTGGGCTATAGTCCATGGGGTCATAGAGTCAGACACAATTGAAGCAACTGAGCACACACAGCACACATACTCCAACAAACATTAATTTTAAAAAAGGACATGGCGAAAAGCAGCAGAGGGATTCATGATATGTAGCACCACGTGTGGTGCAGCTGTCAGTTACGGGAGCAATAGAGCCATTCTGGTACAGGCTGGCAGGAGGCAACTCTGTCAAGAACACATCGTAACTCAGGAAGTTCAAAACTGAGTGGTGGGCAAAACTACACAGACAGATGCAAACACAAGGGATGCAATTCCTCAAAAGAGAACAGCTTAAATGTTCACATAACAGGTAATTCACATACTCAAAATCGACCAATGATAGGTAGATTGATAAACAGATACCAAGATGATAAAGATGAATTTGGGGATTGCGGGAAATCTTTCAGCATCAGAAAGCAGTGCAACTTAATGTAATATGGAGGTGGCATTCTTAAAAATTAATCAAATATTCTATAATCTAATATCTGGTGTTGGGAAAGTTGTAACGTAATTCACCAAATTTCTCATGCCTAGGTTATAATTTCAACTCAGAGAGATTATATAGCATAGATAATTTAATTACTTTCATCTATGAATTTTCCTGACAAATTAGTCCCTTGGAAATAAAGCACTGTATTATAAGAAGTTTCACAAGAGCATTTTTGGAAATGAGAGAAATTAAAAAAAAAACAATGTTATAACTGTTACACGATACAAGTTTGGAAATCATGCATACATGTCAAGATGTATTTATTGCAAAGCTGGTTAAAAAAAAAGAAAAATTGAACTGGATCTCATAAAGTGACTATAGATCTGTAACTTACATAATAGGTGGTGAACTGAGAGTAGCAGGAAAGAAAAAAAAAATCAACCTGTGTGTTAGGATGAGGAAATTAAAGAAGATTTGATAAATATCTTTAATATCAAACTACATTCTTTTAATAAATAAAAAAAATTATAAGTTGGGGCCAAATGACAATATGAAACCTTACGTTATCACCACTATTTTGTGAAAGCTAAACTTCAGAAGAAATATTGCTTTGAATTTTAATAAGCATCTATTCCCTTGAAAATAAATTAATAGTACTAAATAATTATAGCAAATGACTAAGATCCTTGCTTCTGGACTCACAAAAACTGTCCTCCATTTCAATATCACAAGAATGCTTGAACATTACCTGAGCACTGTGGTGTCTCCAACCCTGCTTGCCTGCCCTGCGGCAACTTTCAATTTTCCATTAGACTCTTCCCTGCTCTCAGAGGTCAGAGGTGCATAACCAATCAATAGTGGGTGGATCAGGGCTTCTGTGGTCAGAGTCCCTGGATCAATCCTGTCTTTATTATTTCTGGTCTTAGCTCAGCCTCATTCCTAAAATCCCTGCCATTTGTTAGCTCATTTTTCTTGAAATGCTTCAAAGCTGTCATTGTTTTTTTGTTTTTGTTCTTTTTGTCTCATGACTTCTTTCTCCAGAGAAAATCTTTCAACTTCTTGGGAGCTAGCATGGTGATGGTTGTTGTTTTGGGAACTGCTGTTCAAGCATGGTTTTTCTCAGGGAAGTTTGTGCAACATGGGGCACAGGCCCATAGCCTGCTTGGTGTTCAGAACCAGACCTTGTGCCACAGGGGAGGACATTCCATACATCCACTGACCTCACTGGCTCCATCAGGTCCATTTCCTCCAGAGCCTGATTTAGATGTATCATAGCCTCTTTCCGCTGATTACCTAATTCAAGTGATGGCATCTCTTTAAAAACCTTTTTCTGACTCTTGATGGTTTCAGGATGGTTTCAGGATGGTTCCAACTGCAAGTTTCAGAAAACCTCATTAAAATGAGTCCAATCATGACAGGAGTCATTGTCCCAAACAAAAGGGAGACAGGGATGAAGTATTTTCAGGATCAGTTAACTCAGACACTTCAAGCAGGAGGAAAAAGAGCTGTGGATGAAAGTTTTAGAGAAAAAGACAGAATGAGGACAATGAGATAAAGAGCCGAAAATCAAGTGTCTAGGAGAAGATGAAGAGACTGAGGAGGACAGGGAGAGTTGACTGCAGAACTGCATCCTAGAAGAGGAAAGGGTTCAGGCCAAACCATTCTCATGAGAACAGAAGCAGAAGGAGCAGCTGGATGGTACCAAGCTGGAATTCCTCATCAAGGAAGTGAGGCTGGCCAACCGAGCCCCCTCAGAACCTGTATGGATGCTCCAGAGGGATGAGTCCAAGAACCTGGAGATGCTGGAGACATGGGCCTGCAGGGACACTGCAGAGTTGATACATGAGATGCTAAGAGACTGTGGATTCCATATGGCATGGGGCTTGTGATCACATCCTATGTTTGGATCTAGGCTGTCATGCCTGTGCTATAGGTGGCCAGTCTTGGGCAGGGGTGGGTCAGATACTCTGAAGCTTTGGTGGAAGGGTGAGGATATAGGAGCTCTAATAGTACAGCTAGCACATTGCCAGCTCCCCCCACCCCAGCCACCACAGGACCTCTCAGGAAGATACATTTATGTGCCTGTAAACATCAGACATCTGCTTTCTTGACACAGAATTGCCACAGATATATTTGCATAGGTACACAAGATAGTATGCACAAGGAACATTCATGCATTGCCTTCCATAATATCAAACATTTGTAAACAGGACAAATGACTTTTGGCATCTATAAGACTGGTTGAGTACATGGAGCCATGATTCTCTGTGCTACACTATGTGTGTGTATGCTCAATTGCTCAGTCGTGTCAACTCTTTGTGACCCCATGGACCACATGTAGCCAACAAGGCTCATCTGCCCATGGAATTCCATAGGCCAGAATCCTGGGATGTGTTGCCACTTCACACTCCAGGGGATCTTTCTGACCTGGGGTTTGAAACTGAGTCTCTTGAACCTCCTGCATTGGCAGGCAGAATCTTTACCACTGTGTCACCTGGGAAGCTCAATAACACCAGTTAAAAGGATTTAATATAACTAAATGTTCTGACATAGAATAACTCACAAAATTTAAAATATTAGCAGAACAAAGCAAGATGAACAACACTGTTCTTATCCTTGACTAACAAGGAGGATGTGTGTACATATCCACTCAGAATATCCTGGGAAAGAACTCAAGAAACAGGAAACAGTAATTTCCCTTGGAGAGGAGAAGCTAGGTGCCTTTCTGGTAACATGCAAATGAATCAGTAAATCTACAAAACAAACACACAGAGAATTATCCATCTTGTGTCAAATTTAGAGTTTTGGCTTTAAGCCTGACACAAAAAATGGATAATTCCCTCTCTGTGTGTAAATAGGACTATAGAACACTATCCCTCAACTCACTCTAGACCACCACACTACTAAAGACCTATTTACAGCCGTCCTTTTGCCCAGAATATTGTGTCCAGTTGTCAAGAAAAACTTACAAGGCATAGCAAAAGGCAAAGACATAATTTGAAGACAGAGAGCAAGCATCAGAATCAGACAAACAGGATGTCAAAATTATCAGACCAGGAATTTAAACAACTGTGATTAATGCACTGAGGGCTCTAATAGATAAAGCATACAGCATACAGGGATGGGCATGATAAGCTGAGAGATGGAAATCCTAAAAAAAAAAAAAAATGAAAAGAAATATGAGAGGTTAAAAAAAAAAACTATAACCAAAATAAAATGCCTTTCATGAGCTTACTAGTAGACTGGATATAGCTGAGGAAAAAATGTTTAAGTTTGATATGTCAATAGAATCTTAACAACTAAAAAGGTAAGAGAACACAGACTGAAAGAAGAAAGCTTCTCGGGCCATAAAGCAGCCACAAAATGCACACATATTGGGAATATCAGAAGTAGAAGGAAGAGAGAAAAGAGTAGAAGACATATTTGAACCAATCATAAAAATAATTCCAAATTAATGTCAGACGCCAAACCACAGATTCAAGAAGCTCTGAGAATACTAAGTAGGATGAATATGGGGGAAAAAAGAAAACTGCACCAAGACACATCAATGTCAGATGAAAGAAAATCGAAGAAAAGTAAAAGAAATGATCCTGTGTGATGCCAGAGGGGATTTTTTAAAAATTAATGATAATTTTTTGGAGGGATTGAAGGAGGAGATGTATCTAATTTGTGTTTTAAAATCTGAAAAGTTTACTCAGTAGTTTGTGTAGATAACAAATTGGAGAATGCATATTGTGCATTGTAGGTAACCAGGTGAGGCCACTTTGGAGTAAATTCAATGTCACCAGTGGTAATGACAGGATAGAGAGACCGACAGTATTTAGAAGGTATCATCGATACGACAGAATTTTGCTATGTAGGAATAAGAAAGTTGAGTATCAGATGGCTTCTAATTTCACTGCTTTGCCATGTGAGACTGATGATGTTGCTAGTTTCTCAGAATGGAAAGAAACATGAAGATGGAAATTCATGATTTCAGTTTTAGATAACTGTATATAGTCATTAAACACTTAGTAAAAGATGAGCTGAAATGGGGACAGAATATTTTTCCTCTCTTTCTCTACATATAGATGATACTATCAATAGATAGATGGACAGATGCACCTATTAGACAGATTAGACAGATCGATAGATATGATACCTATATCTATATCTATATTGATATTAAACACTTAGTAAAAGATGAGCTGAAATGGGGACAGAATATTTTTCCTCTCTTTCTCTACATATAGATGATACTATCAATAGATAGATGGACAGATGCACCTATTAGACAGATTAGACAGATCGATAGATATGATACCTATATCTATATCTATATTGATGTCTCTTTCAGAGGAAAGGAAGGATAGAGACAGACAGACTGACACTCTTCATTATTTATGGATTCTATATTTGGGAATTTACCTATTCATTGAAATTTACTTATTAACTTGAAGCCAAAATCAGTACTTGTTTTGCTTTCACAGACTTTTCAGATGTGCATGAAGTGGCAAAAATCAGTGGTTCAGAATCAGCCTTGCAATGCAGGGGACTTGGGTTTGATCCCTGATCTGAGAACTAAGATCCGACATGCTATGGTGCAACTAAGCCTGTGAGTCATGACCAGAGTCTGGACACTGCAACAAAAAATCATGTGCGCCACAACTAAGACCCAACACAGTGAAATGAATATTTGTTAAAGTATCATTGCTGCCTCATGCTTGTGCTCATGGCTGTTCGAAGAAGGTAGTGCTTTGCCTTCTTGTTTTAGCACTCACACTGTAAAAATCTGTCCTTTTTATGGTATATTTAGATCCACATTTTCACATTTTTATGTTTTCTTGGGTGGCTTTGCTAAAAAAAAAAAAGGCCCCTGAATATAGTGCTAAATAGTATATATTCAGTGTCGCTAAGAGCAAGAAGGCTGTGACGTATGTGATGGATAAACTTATTTCAGGCATGAGTTATACTGCTGTTGGCTGTGAGTTTGATGCTAATGTATCAACAGTATATATCTTTAAAAAAATGTTTTTAAATGGGAACAAACATTTTCTAAATATATATATTTTTAATTGATTAGTTGACATAATGTGACCATAGGCTTACAGAAACCTAACCTTGCATTTTCCCTAGAAACAATAATGGTGCAGTAGTCACTGATTCAGTGTCTGTGGCAAGTTCACAGAACACAACTACTACAGATAATGAGAACTGATTGTCCATGTGTCTGTGCCAAAGAACCCCTGTGCACAGATAAGCTTACATTGGGGAGATTTCACCAAAAGCAGAGAAGTGAAGGATCAGGATTGATTATGAAAAATTCCAAAATGTGAAGATTTGGTGGAGAATCTCCACATCAAGGGCAATGCCAGTACTGTTGCACATGCAGGGACTTCTCTATAGCTGCCTTACTGCTTTGTACACAAAGGTTCAAGATAGATGTTCCTTGAATTAAAGCTTTAGATTTTTTAAAGTGTTACAAAATCTATTAATTTTCAAACTCCAGGTGAATGATTAAATTATTAGGGCAATTATAAAAATCCCAATTCTTTCAGAAAAGTAGAGAAACATTATTTCCAGATTTAAAGAAATAAGTCATTTAATTTTTCCCAATACAATAATTCTACTCAAGGTAATTTGTCTCAAGATATGGTGGTGCTATTGTTAAAGAACCCATCTGTCAAATCAGAAGATGCAAGAAATACAGGTTTAATACCTGAGTTGGGAAGATCCCCTGTATTCTTGCGTGGAAAATTTCATAGATGGAGGAGTCTGGCTGGCTGCAGTCCATGGAGTCACAAACAACTGGACATGACTGAACAACTGAGCTGCTGCTGCTGCTGTTAAGTAGCTTCAGTCATGTCCGACTCTGTGCGACCCCATAGACCACAGCCCATCAGGCTTCCCCGTCCCTGGGATTCTCCAGGCAAGAATACTGGAGCGGGTTGCCATTTCCTCCTCCAATGCATGAAAGTGAAAATGAAGTCACTCGAACAACTGAGCACATTCTTTCAACAGATCAAAAATAAAGAACTAAAAGTCCAACATTGTAGAAACATTTGCATAATTTTATAGTCATCTTTTTTAAAGTTTATCTATTTCAACAAAAAGAAAGAAATATTATAAAATAATGCACATTTTCTTTGGAGAAACACCAAGTGAATATTATAGATAATTTAAAAGACAGTGTAACTTATATTCAATATGTTAAAATCATTTCCTTTGAAAATAACGTCAGTATTGCCTGTTATGTGAAAAACATTTTACTTTCTCATATATAAATTAATTTTATAGCCTTGCACAATTCAAACTGTGCATAAATTAAAAATATTTTTCCATTATTCTAATTTTCCTTGGAATAATTTAAAATCTGCATTATATAAAATTTTATTAAAAAAAAAATATATATATATTTATTTTTGTTTTGCCTTGCAGCCAGTGAGATTTTAATTCCCTAACCAGGGATTGAAGTCAGGCCCAGGCAATGAAAACATCTAGTCCTAAACCACTGGACTGCTACAGAATTCCCTGCATTATATAAAATTTTAAATTAGAATCAATAAAAAAGAATAAGCATTTAGAATAAACATTTTCAGCCATTCGATTATCCAAATATGGGATTTTATATATCTATATATGAGTGGAATTAAAACTGAGCACGTAAATTAAGCTGGTGCTTTGCCACATTTAGAAACACTGCTTCGGTCTTTTCTTTTTTTTTTTTCATCTAGATGTTGCTGATTACGTTCCTGTGGTTTAATTTAACATGTGCACCTGTACTATCTCCAGATTGGTAGCTGGGGACTGAGAAGAATCTTCTATTGTCTTTTTTCACATGCACACTATCACTCCAGACACTGGCCACACTGCCAGAACAAACTCCTGTGTAATGGACGAAAACAGCTTTTCTGCCTTTATCCTCTCTGAATGTTTTCATTCATTCTGTCTAATAAGCCATTTTTCTTACACAGGCTCAGCTGGCCCAGCCCTTCCAGTATCCCCTGAGATCATTCTGTTTATGATTCACATGCAATTTATGTGAAGCTTGACATAAATTACACTGTAATTAAATCAAAATGATACAAGACAAACATACGAAGTAAGGGAAATGACAGGAGCCTAGAGGCAGCAAGGCGCATTCAGGAACTTCGATTTCTTGGTTTCCTTAAACATGGGAACATAAGCCCTATGTCTCCCTCAATGAATATAGATGTNTATGAGTGGAATTAAAACTGAGCACGTAAATTAAGCTGGTGCTTTGCCACATTTAGAAACACTGCTTCGGTCTTTTCTTTTTTTTTTTTCATCTAGATGTTGCTGATTACGTTCCTGTGGTTTAATTTAACATGTGCACCTGTACTATCTCCAGATTGGTAGCTGGGGACTGAGAAGAATCTTCTATTGTCTTTTTTCACATGCACAGTATCACTCCAGACACTGGCCACACTGCCAGAACAAACTCCTGTGTAATGGACGAAAACAGCTTTTCTGCCTTTATCCTCTCTGAATGTTTTCATTCATTCTGTCTAATAAGCCATTTTTCTTACACAGGCTCAGCTGGCCCAGCCCTTCCAGTATCCCCTGAGATCATTCTGTTTATGATTCACATGCAATTTATGTGAAGCTTGACATAAATTACACTGTAATTAAATCAAAATGATACAAGACAAACATACGAAGTAAGGGAAATGACAGGAGCCTAGAGGCAGCAAGGCGCATTCAGGAACTTCGATTTCTTGGTTTCCTTAAACATGGGAACATAAGCCCTATGTCTCCCTCAATGAATATAGATGTGGCTGGACTTAAAGCAGGAAACAGGACAGAGACCCTGGCCTCATGTCCATTTGGGGGCAGGAGTCCCACCTGGCTGATGAATGGCTCCGGTGATGGGAGCAGAGAGGCACTAGGACTGATGTAATCCGGACGTGAACCCTTGGAAGGCAGAACTCAGAGGCCCATGCTTGTGTTTGGCGTACGGGCTTGCTGCAGCAGAGGGGCAAGTCACCTCCTCGCATCTCACTGTCCTCACTCTTCTGTACCCCAAGTGGGTTTTATTTTTGATGGTTTCACTTTCATAGTTTTGAAGTCCATATCCACAAATTTTCAAACTGCTTCAATTTGACTACAAATAGAGAAATTTTCAGTACCAGGAATTAAAAAATGACAACTGTGTATGCATTTGTACTTAATCTTCCAAGAAAAGAGTACATTTTAAGAAAAATATAAAATATGTAAAGTACAATGAGAATATAACATTTTTAAAGCAAGGAGTGCTTTGGTCCTAGAACTCTGATTAGATCTATTATACAGTTCTTGCTATACATGTATTGCTTTCTAAATATAATGTAGATATGTAAAGACTAATGACTTCAAAATGGTATTAAAGCCTTCCACAGAAACCAATTACATTACAGCATTTGCATTTGTTAACACATTAATAGATGTACTGACTGTTGGTCATTTAGATTTTTCTCATGCACAGACAGATAGATAGATAGGTAAATAGATAATCCTGGTTATAGTTTATATTCTGTTTTCCTAGAGCCACATCATAGCTAGTATTTTTTTTTCTGTCTGAAGATAATTTAATTTTCTCTATAGCACAGGTACTCATATCTTCCTTTGTGTAGCTACTACGGACTAGAAAGGAAGAAGAGGTATTCAGTTCAGTTCAGTTCAGTCACTCAGTTATGTCCGACTCTTTGCGACCCCATGAATCGCAGCACGCCAGGCCTCCCTGTCCATCACCATCTCCCGGAGTTCACTCAGACTCACGTCCATCGAGTCCATGATGCCATCCAGCCATCTCATCCTCCGTCGTCCCCTTCTCCTCCTGCCCCCAATCCCTCCCAGCATCAGAGTCTTTTCCAATGAGTCAACTCTTCGCATGAGGTGGCCAAAGTACTGGAGTTTCAGCTTTAGCATCATTCCTTCCAAAGAAATCCCAGGGTTAATCTGTACTTTCAGTCTCATGTAAAAGAAGCAACTTACACAAAATTGAGTCTTGCCCATTTCCTAATGTCAAGATCAATTACTGAGGATGAATTTTCCAACTTAAAAAAATGTCCCATTTACATATATGCATTTATCTGTTTTTTTTTAATTTATTTATTTTAATTGGAGGTTAATTACTTTACAATATTGTATTGGTTTTGTCATACGTCAACATGAATCTGCCACAGGTATACACGTGTTCTCCATCCTGAACCTCCCTCCCTCCTCCCTCCACGTACCATCCCTCTGGGTCGTCTCAGTGCACCAACCCCAAGCATCCAGTATCATGCATCTTTGGAGGTTAATTACTTTACAATATTGTATTGGTTTTGTCATACGTCAACATGAATCTGCCACAGGTATACACGTGTTCTCCATCCTGAACCTCCCTCCCTCCTCCCTCCACGTACCATCCCTCTGGGTCGTCTCAGTGCACCAACCCCAAGCATCCAGTATCATGCATCAAACCTGGACTGGTGATTTGTTTCATATATGATATTATATATGTTTCAATGCCATTCTCCCAAATCATCCCACCCTCTCATAGCTAGTCTTTTTAAAGAAATAAAATCAAGAAATGGCAAACCATTCCAGTACTCTTGCTTAGAAAATTCCATGGATGGAAGAGCCTGGTGGGCTACAGTCCACGGGGTCACAAAGAGTCGGACACAACTGAGCAACTTCACTTCCACTTTGCTTTCTTACTGTTTCAGAAAGAGGAGATGAGTCTCCAGTGTTTACGTTTTTTTTTCACAATATTTCTGCATCGTGTTTCTCTCCAGTTATTTTAAGCATAAACATTGGGTATTGTTTCTTTTTGAACTTCTTGCTTAAGACTTTCATCATTATTTTGTGCATATAATCTTTGGCTTATATTTTACATTTTTCAATGATTTTTTTCTGAGTTCTATGGCTCTGCAATGAAGTTTAATTACTCTTGATATCTGTTAGGTTCTAATATCTGGCAAGATCTTTAGTCTATCATTAATATTCTTTTTTATTTCAGAATACATTAAATAGTCTTATTCATTTATTTTATTAATGAATTTAAGAATCATTTTGTCAGGTTTCATAAAGTATCTTATTAGACTTTTAATTGGAAATGCACTCAATCTATAACTTANACTCTTGATATCTGTTAGGTTCTAATATCTGGCAAGATCTTTAGTCTATCATTAATATTCTTTTTTTATTTCAGAATACATTAAATAGTCTTATTCATTTATTTTATTAATGAATTTAAGAATCATTTTGTCAGGTTTCATAAAGTATCTTATTAGACTTTTAATTGGAAATGCACTCAATCTATAACTTAACGTGGAAAGAGTTGTCATGCCTCCATGTATTCTTTCAAATGACAATTAAACAGTCACAGATTTTTATGCTGGCCAAAGACCATACAGAATTCCTTGACTACTGTTCAAAGCTACAGCTTCCAGTGTATGCTCAGATAAAGTTTTGTGACAACATTGTAAGCTCCCTTGCTGTTTATTCATGTTTTTAATGATGTTTTTCAAGAGAAAAAGTAGAAAACACAGTTGGAGTCCAGAGACGGGCATAGAGTTGAATAGAAATAAAGGAAAGGCTTACATCACAAAATCTGGTAAAAATGTGGGGCTTAAAAATAAATAGCAAGCGTAGAAAGTTTGAAAATCTCAGCAGAGTTGCATTTAAAAGTTCTAATTTGTTATGAATTAGATTCCTGTGGAAGTGTTTCAATTCTGTGTCTATTTCCATACAATTCTGTAAAAAGCATTGAGCCCTGTATTCCTGACACCACCGCTGGCTGCTGGGATCCAGTGCCAAGATGTTGGTGGTGGCACTGCACTTTCCTCCTGTCTCTGACTGATATAACTGCACTTTCCTCCTGTCTCTCTGACTGGTCCTCCCAGCATCACAGGAATGTCTTTAACTGAAATTCATTACATTTACCTCCCAGTCCTGCTAAGACAGGGTCACCCATGACTGGGACTTCGGTCATTGCATCCCTGTGACCGGGCCTGATTGGTCAAAATGCATATTTATTAAGTTAAGTGCTTTATCATAGTCTTTGCTATTCTGACAAATAGTTTTCTTTTTGCAGAAGTTCATCAGAATATAGAATCCAAGCTATATTTAACTTGGATAATGAAATAGAAGGCTTCAATATGATATGTATAGGATTTTTTTAAATTTGGAATTTCAAAAGAGCTTATCTATCAACCTAATACTACATCTTGATATTTATTTGAAAAAAATTCCCTCCAATATAAAATGTACCAGTTGATATAGGTAAACAACTTATACTATAAATAGCAACTGTCATAATTAATTTTAATCTTCAGTTTCCTAGTTTAGCTTCTCTAGGAGTAATTTATATTCATTTTATTTATTTGTTATATTCATTTTTATTATCATGTTTACAAATGTCTTATGTACTTGATTATTCTTTCAGAGATCTAGTTCTTACTTTTTAAAAAGAAACTTCAGTTCCCATTTTTCTAATGTATTTTTTATTCTCTTATGAATTTCATTTTAGAACTTCTTTAAAGTAAGTTTTTTTCCCTTGCTTAGCAGTGCTATTATTTATTTCTTCTTAAGAAAAATAACTGCCTTATTCTCAAAACCGCTTAGCTTTTTTTTTATTTAGAAATGAACACCTAGTAAAACCATCATGTTCAGTCAGTTGAGTTGCTTAGTCGTGTCCGACTCTTTGTGACCCCATGGACTGCAGCACGCCAGGCTTCTCTGTCCATAACCAACTCCCAGAGCTTTCTTGAACTCATGTCCATCAAGTCAGTGATGCCATGTAACCATCTCATCCTCTGTCGTCCACTTCTCCTCCTGCCTGCAATCTTTCCTAGGATCATGGTCTTTTCCAATGAGTCAATTCTTCGCATCAGGTAGCCAAAGTATTGGAGTTGCAGCTTTAGTATCAGCCCTTCCAGTGAATATTCAGGGATTATTTCTTTCAGGATTGACTGTTTTGATCTTCTTGCAGTCCAAGAAACTCTCATTCTTTGGTGCTCAGCTTTCTTTATAGTCCAACTCACATATCCATACATGACTACTGGAAAAACCATCCCTTTGAAATAGACAGACCTTTGTTGGCAAAGTAATGTCTCTGGTTTTTAATAAATTGTCTAGGTTGGTCATAACTTTTCTTCCAAGGAGCAAGCATCTTTTAATTTCATGGTTGCAGTCTTTATCTGCTGTGATTTTGGACCTCAAGAAAATAAAGTCTGTCACTATTTCCATTGTTTCCCCATCTACTTGTCATGAAGTGATGGAAGCAGAGGCCATGATCTTAGTTTTTTGAATGTTGAGTTTTAAGCCAGCATTTTTACTTTCCTCTTTCATTTTTATCAAAAGGCTCTTTAATTCCTCTTTGTTTTCTGCCATTAGGGTGGTGTCATCTACATAACTGAGGTTATTGATATTTCTCCCAGCAATTTGATTCCAGTTTGTGCTTCATCCAACCCTGCATTTCTCATGTACTCCACATATAAGGTAAATAATCAGAGTGACAATATACAGCCTTGATGTACTCCTTTTCCTATTTGGAACCGGTGTGTTGTTCCATGTCCAGTTCAAACTGTTGCTTCTTGACTTGCATACACATTTCTCAGGAGGCAGGTCAAGAAGTCTGGCATTCCCATGTCTTTAAGAATTTCCCACAGTTTTCTGTGATCCACACAGTCACAGGCTTTAACACAGTCAATGAAGCAAAAGTAGATGTTTTTCTGGAATTCTCTTGCTTTTTCTCTTATCCTACGGTTGTTAGCAATTTGACCTCTGGTTCCTCTGTCTTTTCTAAATCCAGCTTGAACATTTGGAAGTTATCAGTTCATGTACTATTGAAGACTCAGTTGGAGAATTTTGAGCATTACTTGGCTAACATGTGAGATGAGTGTAACTGTATGATACTTTAAGCTCCCTTTGGCACTACCTTTCTTTGGATTGGAGCGAAACTGACCTTTTCTATCCTGTGGCCACTGATGAGTTTTTCAAATTTGCTGTCATAGTGACTGCAGCATTTTCACAGCATCATTTTTAGGATTCGAAATAGCTCAACTGGAATTCCATCACCTCAACTAGCTTTGCTTGTGGTGCTTTCTAAGGCCCACTTGACTTCACATTCCAGGATGTCGGGCTCTAGGTGAGTGATCACACCATCGTGGTTTGCTGGGTCATTAATATCTTTTTTTGTATAGTCNTTTAGGATTCGAAATAGCTCAACTGGAATTCCATCACCTCAACTAGCTTTGCTTGTGGTGCTTTCTAAGGCCCACTTGACTTCACATTCCAGGATGTCGGGCTCTAGGTGAGTGATCACACCATCGTGGTTTGCTGGGTCATTAATATCTTTTTTTGTATAGTCCTTTTGTGTATTCTTGCCATGTCTTCTTAATATCTTCTGCTTCTGTTAGGTCCGTATCATTTCTGTACTATTTTCTGCTCATCTTTGCATCAAACATTGCCTTGGTAGCTCTAATTTTCTCTAAGAGATCTCTGTTTTTCCCATTATGTTGTTTTCCTCTATTTCTTTGCATTGATCCCTGAGCAAGGCTTTCTTACAGCTCCTTGCTATTCTTTGGAACGCTGTATTCAAATGGGTGTATCTTTCCTTTTCTCCTCTGCCTTTAGCTTCTGTTCTTTTCTCAGCTTTTTTTTTTTTTCAGTTTTCCATCACTTTATTATTTCACAAAAGTTGCATCAGTGAATAATCTATTTTTTGAGCTAGGTCATTTTTACATACACACAGAGGACATACACATGAAGGATTTGATGGCCAGTTGCATTTTTCTCATGCACATTAAAATGAGAATGTAGCTATTTAAATAGTGTTGTATCCTTCCACAATCACTTCACACCCACCCCCACCCCTGTCTCTTATACACATCTAGATGTGTATAAGAGCCCAGGGGCCACCATGATAAGAATCGATACTTGGAGNATGAGAATGTAGCTATTTAAATAGTGTTGTATCCTTCCACAATCACTTCACACCCACCCCCACCCCTCCACACACACACACACACACACACACACACACACACACACACACATGCACTACCATGGCAGCTGGTGGCACACCTGGATGGACAGGTGATCTCAGGGCTCGTTTAGTCCCCTTCTTCTTCTTCTTTTTTTTTTTTACTTTATTTTACTTTACAATACTGTACTGGTTTTGCCATACATCAACATGAATCTGCCACGGGTGTACACATGTTCCCAATCCTGAACCTCCCTCCCACCTCCTTCCCCATACCGTCTCTCTGGGTCATCCCAGTGCACTACACATCTGTGTCTCTTTTGCTGTCTCATAAGGCCTTCTCAGACAGTCATTTTGCCTTCTGCATTTCTTCTTCTTGGAAGTGGCCTTGATCACTGCCTTCCGTACAATGTCATGAACCTCTGTCCATAGTTCTTCAGGCATTCTATCAGGTTAATCTCTTGTATCTATTTGTCACTTCCACTGTGTAGTCACAAGGGATTTGATTTAGGTCATATCTGAATGGTCTACTTTCTTCAATTTAAGTCTGAATTTGGCAATAAGGAGTTTATGGACTGAGCCACAGCAGCTCCCAGTCTTGATTTTGTGGACTGTATAGAGCTTTTCCATCTTTGACTGCAAAGATTATAATCAATCTGATTTCAGTATTGATCATCTGGTGAATGTCCATATGTAGAGTTGTCTTTTGTGTTGTTCAAAAAGAGTGTTTGCTATGACCAGTGTGCTCTCTGGACAAAAACTTTGTTAGCTTTTGCCCAGCTTAATTTTGTACTCCAAGACCAAACTTGCCTGTTGTTCCAGGTATCTCTTGACCTCCCAATTTTGCATTCCAGGCCCCTTTGATGTAAAGGATATCTTTTTTTGCTGTTAGTTCTGGAAACCTTGAAGGTCTTCATAGAATCGTTCAATTTCAGCTTCTTCAGCATTAGTGGTTGGGGCGTAGATTTAGATTACTGTGATATTGAATGATTTGCCTTGGAAAAGAACAGAGATCATTCTGTCATTTTGGAGATTGCACCCAAGTACTGCATTTTGGACTTTTGTTGATTATGAGAGTTACTCCATATCTTCAAAGGGATTCTTGTCCACAGTAGTACATATAATGGTTATCTCAATTAAATTCATCCATTCCAGTTCATTTTAATTCACTGAGTCCTAAAATGTTGATGTTCATTCACTTATTATCTCTTGACTACTTCCAATTTACCTTGATTCATGGACCTAACATTCCAGTTTCCTTTGCAAGATTGTTCTTTATAACATCAGAATTTATTTCCATCACCAGTCACATTCACAACTGGACTTTTTTTTTTCCTTCACTTTGGCTCCATCTCTTCATTCTTTCTGGAATTATTTGTCTTTTCTTCTCTAGTAGCATATTGGGCACCTACTGGCCTGGGGAGTTCATCTTTCAGTGTCATATTTGTTTGCCTTTTCATACTGTTCATGAAGTTCTCAAGGCAAGAATACTGAAGTGGTTTGCCATTCTCTACCATCATACAGTCTAGCATGTTACTATTTTGTTTACTATTCTTAGTTTCTTGCTTTCAGTGTCCATTTAGATGGCCATTCTAAATATAATACTGCATAAAAGTAAAATGTCTTTAAGTATTAATTGATGACTAATAGTCATGAATGTTATTCATGAATATCATGAATGTTATTTACTTAATGCTTAATATATTTAAATATTTTTAATTTAAATGTTAATTGTATAATGTATAATTGATTAATAATTGTTGGTGGTTAATGGATATTTTAGTATTGAGTTTTTAATATGCATTTTTAGCCATATAATTTTAAAAGTTTTTATTTTGGTTTGTCAAATGTTTAATTTTCATAATAGTACATTTTTACTTAAGGAACAATTGCATACTATTTCTACTTAAACTTGCCAAGTATTTAGTAATCATGCCTACTTAAGAATGTTGAACTCTTCTATTCTAATTATGCCATAATGATAATGGTGAATTGATGATACTAAATTGTTACACCATTATTCTGATTTTAAACTGTGTTTTGAATTTATATAAGATTTTCTAATCCATTGCTGACTGCACTTAATGGGCATTATATAATAGCTATTTTAGGATTTTTTTTATGAATCACAAAGCTGATGATCTAACTCTTTTTCTTTCAACTTATATTTTATACAATTATCAAAAAGAAACTTCACTTTACACAGTGTGGGAAACATTTCTGGATGTATTCAGTTCAGTTCAGTCGCTCAGTTGTGTCTGACTCTTTGCGACTCCATGAATTGCAGCACACCAGGGCTCCCTGTCCATCGCCAGCTCCTGGAGTTCACTCAAACTCATGTCCATTGAGTCGGTGATGCCATCCAGCCATCTCATCCTTTGTCGTCCCCTTCTCCTCCTGCCCCCAATCTTTCCCAGCATCAGAGTCTTTTCCAATGAGTCAGCTCTTCGCATGAGGTGGCCAAAGTACTGGAGTTTCAATTTTAGCATCATTCCTTCCAAAGGACACCCAGGACTGATCTCCTTTAGACTGGACTGGTTGGATCTCCTTGCAGTCCAAGGGACTCTCAAGAGTCTTCTCCAACACCACAGTTCAAAAGCATCAATTCTTTGGTGCTCAGCTTTTTTCACAGTCCAACTCTCACATCCATACATGACTACTGCAAAAACCATAGCCTTGACTAGATGGACCTTTGTTGGCAAAGTAATGTCTCTGCTTTTCAATATCCTACCCAGGTTGGTCATAAATTTCCTTCCAAGGAGTAAACGTCTTTTAATTTCATGGCTGCAGTCACCATCTGCAGTGATTTTGGAGCCCCCCAAAATAAAGTCTGAGACTATTTCCACTGTTTCCCCATCTATTTGCCATGAAGTGATGGGACCAGATGCCATGATCTTAGTTTTCTGAATGTTGAGCTTTAAGCCAACCTTTCACTCTCCTCTTTCACTCCTGGATGTATTACATAGCTGTAGATATTACTGTGAAACACACATTTTGAAGGAGACCAGCTGTTAGGCTACATGAACATTTGATCCCTATTCTCATTAGAGACCACATTTCCCAGCTTCTAACTGGACTCACATATCGTTATGGGGTAAATATATATTTGGCAGCCTGGCAAGCTTTGTCAGATTATCCCTTCTTTTTGGTAGCATCACTCTCTTCTCAGTGCCTCTACAAGGAAACACACTTTTGATCACTCTATTTATGATAGCTGTTATCTTATTCTAGATTTTGCACAGTAGATTCTATAAATCATCTCTCTTTTAACAACTCATTGAAGTTCAGTCAATCAAAGCACTGCCTCCAGCTAAGAAAATCAGACCCTTTCTCTAGGGTTGTGAAACATGAGGTCAAAGATAATGAATCCCTTTTAACTTCTGTCAGTCATAAAAGTTATTAACTATGATGGACACAGGAGCTATGTATAGCTGCTTTTCCTGCCCTATGGAGAATGCCCATGTAGGAGAATAAAGGTCACCTGCCAGGAGAACGGGCAGTAAGTGAATGTTGAGAGCATGGAGCCAACATGATCTGTTTCACCTTGGCCTTGCGATCCAGCTACAGTCTTGAACTCCTTTTTATTCTGTATTTTATTTTTTAGTTTTTTGAATGTTGTTTTTTTAATTATTTTATTTTAATTGGAGAATAATTACTTAACAATGTTGTGATGGTTTTTGCCATATATCATCATGTATACAGCCTTGAACTTCTTGAGGAACATAACACTTCATATATATTCACTTAGTTTTCTTTGGCTAGTTTAATTTTCATTCTATTTATTAGCAGCCAAACAGATACTTGATTATGATCCCAGTCTCATTTTCTTTTTTCAATTTATAGCAAAATAGTAATGATTACAAATAAGCCCATTAGTTTAACACTTAGTCTTCCCTTTGAGCCTAGGTTAGACTTAACAGCTCACATTAAAAGAATACAGTATAAAAAAAGGGGAAAAAAAGGAAATTTACAGTGGAAGAAGCTCCTAAGCACCAACCTAACCAGCTTAACATCATGTCGATATCCTATGAGTATCATGTTGATATCCTATGAGTATCATGTACCCTTCTATACAATGCAATGAGAAAGATCTTTCATCCCTGCTGTATTTTTTTCAAAAATCCCCCAAACCACTCTGATCATGAGGAAACAATAGGCAAACTCAGAGTAAGTGACGTTGGACAGGATGTCAGGCAAGTTATTCTTAAGAAGATTAAGGTCCTGAAATATATGGAAAAAAACATGAAATTAACACAAACTGTAAGAAACTAAATCCAGCTAAATGCATTGTGGTCCTCTACATTGCATTCTGGAGCAGAGAAAGACCATGAATGGAAATCTGGTGAAATCCCAATAATGATTAGAGCTTAATGAATAGTCATGTACCTATGTTAATTTGTTAGTTTTGACAAATCTGCCATAATAATACCAGAAACTTTAAGAGAATGGAATAGGGGAGCCTGGATGAGGATTATAGAGAAATTCTATATATTGTCCTGCAACACTTTTCTGAAGATAAAATTATTCCAAAATATATAATTATTTAAAATAAAAATAAAGAAATATTATGAAAGAATTTCATGCTGATAGATTTGAAAATTCTAAAGAAATCCACTTGTAAGTCACATGATGAGCATTCATAATTTCATTCCTTGGTTTCTATACTTATGAATTCATTATTAAAATTGAGCTGTATATGCAGAGAATTGCTTTCAAGGATATGATTAACTTTTGGCAAAAGTGCTTCATGAAAATATTGTAGTGATTTACTTTTTCATGGAAACTGGCAAGCTCAGACCTCTTCATTAGGGCCATATTGTTCCAAGAGCCTCCAAGATGTAAAGCGGGAGAACCTTCTAGGGCTCAGAATGAGGAAACTCCCTCATACATAGCAGGGATGTGAAAGAAAACGTCAAACCCAGTAAATGGGTCACTTTCCCAGGTCATTTATCCTTTCAGTACAAATATATTGAGTGCCTAATGTATGCCAAGCATTGTTCCAGGAGTTGAGCAGATGGATCAAAAAACCAAGTTCTCACCCGTGTGGAACCAGCATTTCAAGGGAGAGAAAGTGAGCAAGCAAAAAGAAGCATCATACACTTTCAAGCTGTGATTCAAGATATGAAAGCAGGAGGAGGACAAGGGCTCAGGGTGCTGTGACCCAGTGTACAATGTGACATCCCACCATCGGCCTTTAATCCGCATGAGGATATCAAAGTCATGAATACATTAAGATTAGCAGATAGTTGACCAGCATTACGAAGTTGGGTACAGTGAAAGCACCCCATCCCCAACCAGAAAAAAAAAATAGCATTCAGCCACTGGGGAAAACACCAGCTGGAGAGGCTGGAGCAGAGAATTCCCCAGAAATTATCCTCAGAGGTTACTTAGCTCAAGAGATGCTGAACCACATTACAAGACAGAAGTGAATACACAGAACTGGGCAAAGTGCAAGGTCACCATTGACCATATGCCTCTAATTCTGTTTAAACATTTGTGTATCTGGACAGCTGCCCTTGTAAAGTCCACGGCTTACATGTGCTCTCCACAGGAACCTTGGCCAGTCCCTTCAAATTTCAGACACAGGTCACAAATGAGAGTCGAAACGAGGGGCTCCCTAAGGCATTGCATCTGATCCAGAATCACATAGAACCTCGTCCATGTCTTTGGAACAAAACCAATAGGTTATAAAATAAATATATCAGTAACTGTATGTGTTCAATTGAAGATACTTTTATTTTCCTTTTACATAGATATCTTTCTTCTTGTTGTTATTGTTAGTTTTAGGTCACTAATCTTCCAATTGCCTACGTTGTCTGTTATTCTAACCATCAGGTTAAATACTTCTAGGAATTGGTCATCAAAGGCAAAGAGAGGCAAATTTCAAAACATTACTTTCAATCGTCATTAAAATCAGCAAAACTTGCTGTCTAATCCATTATCTAATCTAATTAGTTTGTTTGCTAACAAACTAATCCAGTGATAGTCTTTTACCGCTATAAATAAAAGATGCATGCATGTTCAATCACTCATTTGTATCCAATTCTTTGTGACCCCATGGACTGTACCCTGCCAGTCTCCTCTGTCTATGGGATTATTCAGGCAAAATTACTGGAGCGCATTGTCATTTCCTCTTCCAAGGGATTTTCTCAACCCAGGGACTGAACTTGCATCTCCTGCATTTCTGCATTGACAGGTGGATTATTTAGCACTGAGCCACCTAGAAAGCCCATAAATAAAAGCTGTGCTGTGCTGTGCTCTGTCACGCAGTTGTGTCTGACTCTTTTGCAACCCTTTCGACCATAGCTGGCCAAGCTCCTCTGACTGTGGGATTTTTCGGGCAAGAATACTGAAGTGTGTTGCCATTTCCTCCTCCAGGGGATCTTCCTGACCCAGGTATTGAACCTGAGTCTCATGAATTGCAGGTGATTTCTTTACCACTGAGTCACCAGGGAAGCCCAAATAAATGACAAGAACCTACAAATTCTACCTTTTTAATATTTAAAGAAAAATAACAAATCCCATTGCTAGCAGCAGGCCAAATACAGCAAATTATTTTTCTTATAATGGTATGGAGTGGACTGACCTCTCCCAGCTTCTGTTCTCATGCCTGGTGCAAGCATGTATCATCAAGACTGGCTAAGGTCAATGGTCCAGTCTATAACTCCAAGACCAGAGTTTTCTGTGTGTGAAAGCTAATGAGATCTTATGGGGATGAAACAAGCACTGTCCACAGTAGAGCTGTGTTCCAGAAACTGATCTTATCAGTAATGACTTAGCCTATTCCAAACTGTCTTAATCAGACTGATTTTTTTCTTTTCTTTCTTTACAAAACGGTTGATTTCTAATGAGTTTGTGATATTTGAACCTATGTAAATAAACAGAAGAGCAGTACTGAAATTCAAATAGATTAAAATCATTTTAACTAATGCCCTGAAAGATGGGGGTATTTGATTAGAAATTGCAAATGTCCTCTGCTGTAGTTTATTAGAAAAAAGCTACTTGAAATTCCATTTGATTTTTTATTCCCAAACTATTTTAAGTATAATTCCTAAATGAAAAAATTATATATACAGATTTTCAAATTATAAGCTTTTGCCCCAGAGTCCTTTGTAATACTTATGACACCACTGTCAACACACACTTATTGAGGTACCTTGTTAAGATGGTCACTTAATGACCTGCTTGTTGTTCACCATATATATTATGCAAAAGGGTGAACGTTATAGTCTAAGTTGGACTTGAGATTTGTGTTAGCTCATGGATGAGTCCTTGTTGGAAATTTATTTTGATTAGGGTTTTTGACTGTAGAGTATTTATATCTGTATTGCTTAGTTTGTATTAATTAGCATCTTAAAGGACAAAGGAGTGGAGTGGGTGGGGAGGCAATGTGGGCTCTCCCAGGAGCCTGATCCTTAGGCTAACCCTATCCCTTCTCAAAAAGTTAAGCAATGGAATTATATAAAGCTTGTGGCAGACTCAGAGATGGGTTATAGCTGCACTGATGCAAAGTAAAAAAAGACAAATTCTTTCTATCCTGTAAGGAAACTCTAATGGCTTCAACTCAGGGAGAATGTCAAGGCACAGTGTGAACTCCCCTCCCCTGACTCCAGGCTTCTATTTCTGCAAGGCCCTGATAAATCAGCCTTTCCTACAATTTTTTGAAAAGACGTTCAATCGCTAGGTGGAAGTGGTTAAGCAACTTGTAATAAGGACAAAAATTACTAAACAGAGGGCTAAAATAGAAGTTGAGAAATTAAATAGATCCTGTGATGCACCCCTGTGTATTCCAAGAAATGACATAGGAAAGAGTAAAGGTCCTTTGTAGTTCTGTATTTTGAAAGTAAGTGACAATAGTTTGTGATATTTTGGAAGCTATATTTAATGGAAAATTCTATAAAATATTCAAGGTACAAATAATTTAAACCTTCTAAAATATTTTTAAGATTTGAGAAAAAAGAAGGAAAATATTTTCTTAATGACTCCAGTATAATCTTTATATCAAAGCATCAGAAAAAAAATAATCTGATCACATGAATGAACATGGAGGAGAAAATCCTGAATAAAGTATTATCAGACAGATTTAATCGTGTATTTAAAAGGATAAAACATCAAGACCAAATTTGATTTATACCAGGATTACAAATGTGGTTTAATATTTGAAAGCCAGTTGATATAATTTATCACAATGGTTGGTATGATATTAAAAAAGAAGAAGAAGAAAGTGAGCAGACTCTGCTGGGATTCTGAGTGTGGAAGCATTCCTGTCACTTATTTTCTTTTTTTAAAAAATTTATTTATTTTAATTGTAGGTTAATTACTTTACAATATTATATTGATTTTGCCATACATCAACGTGAATCCACCACAGATATACATGTGTTTGCCATTCTGAACCCCCCTCCCACTTCCCTCCCCGTACCATCCCTCTGGGTCATCTCAGTGCACCAGCCCCAAGCATCCAGTATCATGCATTGAACCTGGACTGGCGATTCATTTCATATATGATATTATACATGTTTCAACGCCATTCTCCCAAATCATCCCACCCTCGCTCTCTCCCACAAAGTCCAAAAGACTGTTCTATATATCTGTGTCTTTTTCTTGAATCCAGCTCCCATGACCTTCCTTGAGTTCCAAAGGGCAGATTCTAGCAGAAGAGAAGGGTTACAAAGAGAAGAAAGGAAGAGCCAAAAAATAATAGTGAAGACTTGGGGCAAGGTATTGGTTTCACCTCAAGGAATACACATATTCTCTCCCACAAAGTCCAAAAGACTGTTCTATATATCTGTGTCTTTTTCTTGAATCCAGCTCCCATGACCTTCCTTGAGTTCCAAAGGGCAGATTCTAGCAGAAGAGAAGGGTTACAAAGAGAAGAAAGGAAGAGCCAAAAAATAATAGTGAAGACTTGGGGCAAGGTATTGGTTTCACCTCAAGGAATACACATAACAATGTCAGCATTTTTCATACTAGAAAGAACTCCTTGGAGCTACATTAAAGGAACCAGAGAAACTCATCAGGAAGATTAACTGAGACCAGATTAGAGGAGTGTTCAGTTCAGTTCAGTCACTCAGTCCTACCTGAATCTTTGCGAACCCATGGACTGCAGCACACCAGGCCTCCCTGTCCATCACCAGCTCCTGGAGTTCATTCAAACTTATCTCCATTGAGTCAGTGATGACATCCAACCATCTCATCCTCTGTCATCCCCTTCTCCTCCTATCCTCAATCTTTCCCAGCATCAGAGTCTTTTCAAATGAGTCAGTTCTTCACATCAGGTGGCTAAAATTTTGGAGTTTCAGCTTCAACATCAGTCCTTCCAATGAATATTCAGGACTAATTTCCTTTAGGATAGAATGATTGGATCTCCTTGCAGTCCAAGGGACTCTCAAGAGTCTTCTCCAACACCACAGTTCAAAAGCATCAATTTTTCAGTGCTCATTTTTCTTTTTTTTTAAATTTATTTATTTTAATTGGAGGGTAATTACTTTAAAATATTGTATGGTTTTGCTATACATCAACATGAATCTGCAACAGGTGTACACGTGTTCCCAATCCTGAACCCCCTTCCTACCTCCCTCCCCATACCATCCTCTGGGTCATCCCAGTGCACCAGCCCCAAGCATCCTGTATCCTGCATCGAACCTAGACCAGCGGTTCATTTCTTATATGATATTATACATGTTTCAATGCCATTCTCCCAAATCATCCTGACCTTTCTCTCTCCCACAGAGTCCAAAAGACTGTTCTATACATTTGTGTCTCTTTTGCTATCTCGCATACAGGGTTATTGTTACCATCTTTCTAAATTCCATATATATGTGTTAGTATTCTGTATTGGTGTTTTTCTTTCCGGCTTACTTCACTCTGTATAACGGGCTCCAGTTTCATCCACCTCATTAGAACTGATTCAAATGTATTCTTTTTAATGGCTGAGTAATATTTCATTGTGTATATGTACCACAGCTTTCTTATCCATTCATCTGCTGATGGACATCTAGGTTGCTTCCATGTCCTGGCTATTGTAAACAGTGCTGCAATGAACATTGGGGTACATGTGTCTCTTTCAATTCTGGTTTCCTCGGTGTGTGTGCCCAGCAGTGGGATTGCTGGGTCATAAGGCAGTTCTATTTCCAGTTTTTTAAGGAATCTCCACATTGTTCTCCATAGTGGCTGTACTAGTTTGCATTCCCAC
>SJYX01020702.1:333034-349847 GCA_006410675.1 Oreotragus oreotragus
CTATTTTGTTCCATTGATCTATATTTCTGTCTTTGTGCTTTCTTTATAGTCCAACTCTCACATTCCTACATGACTATTGGAAAAGCCATAGCTTTGATTAGATGGACCGTTTTTGGCAAAATAATGTCTCTGCTTTTCAATAAGCTGTCTAGGTTGTTTATAACTTTTTTTCCAAGGAGCAAACACCTTTTAATTTCATGGTTTCAGTCACTATCTGGAGTGATGTTGCAGTCTCCCAAAATAAAGTTTGTCACTGTTTCCACGTTTCCCCATCTATTTGCCATGAAGTAATGGGACCAGATGCCATGATCTTAGTTTTTTGAATGTTGAGTTGTGAGCCAAGTTTTTCATGCTCCTCTTTCACTTTCATCAAAAGACTCTTTAGTTCCTCTTCACTTTCTGCCATAAGGGTGGCTTCATCTTCATATCTGATGTTATTGATATTTCTCTCGTTAATCTTGATTCCAGCTTGTGCTTCATCCAGCCCAGTATTTCTCATGATATACTCTGCATATAAGTTAAATAGGCAGGGTGACAATATACAGCCCTGATGTACTCCTTTCCTGATTTGGAACCAGTCTGTTGTTCCATGTCCAGTTCTAACTGTTGCTTCTTGACCTGCATAGAGATTTCTCAGGAGACAGGTCAGATGATCTCATATTCCCATCTCTTGAAGAATTTTTCACAGTTCATTGTGATCCACACAGTCAAAGGCTTTGGCATAGATTATACAGCAGAAGTAGATGTTTTTCTGGAAGCCTTTTGCTTTTTCCATGATCTGACAGATGTTGATGGCTTGATCTCTGGTTCCTCTGCCTTTTCTAAATCTAGCTAGAACATCTGGAAGTTCATAGTTCATGAACTGTTGAAGCCTGGCTTGGAGAATTTTGAGCATTTCTGTGAGATGAGTGCAATTGTATAGTAGTTTGAACATTCTTTGTCCTTGACTTTTTTGGGATTGGAATGAGTACCGACCTTTTCCAGTCCTGTGGCCACTGCTGAGTTTTCCAAATTTGCTGGCATATTGAGTGCACCACTTTCACAGCATTATCTTTTAGGATTTGAAATAGCTCAATTGGAATTCCATCACCTCCACTAACTTTGCTCATAGTGATGCTTTCTAAGACCCACCTAACTTCACATTCCAGAATGTCTGGCTCTAGGTGAGTGATCACTCCATCGCAATTATCTGGGTCATGAATATCTCTTTTATATAGTTCTTCTGTGTATTCTTGCCACCTCTTCTTAATATCCTCTACTTCCTTTAAGTCCATACCATTTCTTTCTTTTATTGTGCCCATCTTTGCATGAAAATTTCAACTGGTGTCTTTAATTTTCTTGAGGAAATCTCTAGTCTTTCCCATTCTATTGTTTTCTTCTATTTCTTTGCACTGATCACTGAGGAAGTCTTTTTTATCTCTCCTCGCTATTCTTTGGAGCTCTTCATGCAAATGAGTATATCTTTCCTTTTCTCCTTTGCCTTTCATTTATCTTCTTTTTTCAGCTATTTTTAAGCCTCCTCAGACAACCATTTTGCCTTTTTGTATTTATTTTTCTCTGGGCTTGTCTTGATCACTGCCTCCTGTACAATGTCACAAACCTCTGTCCATAGTTCTTCAGGTACTTTGTCTATCAGATCTAATCTCTTGAATCTATATATTCCACTGTATAAGGGATTTGATTTAGGTCATACCTGAAGGGTCTAGTTATTTCCCCTACTTTCTTCAATTTAAATCTGAATTTGACAATAAAGATTTCAGAATCTGAGCCACAGTCAGCTCCTGACCTTGCTTTTGCAGACTGTAAAGAGCATCTCCATCTTTGGCTGCAAAGAATATAAGCAATCTGATGTCAGTTTTGACCATCTGGTGCTGTCTGTGTGTAGAGTCTTCCCTTGTGTTGTTACAAGAGGGTGTTTGCTATGACCCTCAAGTGCATTCTCTTTGCAAAACTCTTTTGGGCTTTGCCCTACTTCATTCTGTACTCCAATGCCAAATTTGCCCATTATTCCAGGTATTTCTTGATTTACTACTTTTTCATTCCAGTCCCCTATAATGAAAAGGATATCTTTTTGGAGTGTTGGTTCTAGGTCTTGTAGGTCTTCATAGAACTGTTCAACTCCAGCTTCTTCAGTATTACTGTTTGAGGCAAAGACTTGGATTACTGTGATATTAAATTGTTTGCCTTGGAAAAGAAGAGAGAGCATTCTGTCATTTTTGAGATTGCATCCAAGTACTGCATTTCAGACTCTTTTGTTGACTGTGATGACTACTCCATTTCTTCTAAGGGATTTTTGCCCACCGTAGTAGATGTAACATTCATCTGAGTTAAAATCACCTATTCCAGTCCATTTTAGTTCGCTGATTCCTAAAATGTCGATGTTCACTCTTGCCATCTCCTGCTTGACCACTTCCAGTTTGCCTTAATTCGTGTACCTAACATTCCAGGTTCCTATGCAACACTGCTCTTTACAGAAGCGGACTTTACTTCCATCACCAGTCACATCCACAGCTGGGTGTTTTTTTTTTTTTTTGCTCTGACTCCATCTCTTCATTCTTTCTGGAGTTATTTCTCCATCGATCTCCATAGTATATTGTACACCTTATTGGGCACCTACTGACCTGGGGAGCTCATCTTTTGGTGTTGATAAACCCTAGTCTTGTCAGCAACCTTAGTCTTGAGCTATTACTGTAAAACTTATCAAATTCTTCTAGTGGGTTGGGACATATATTTTTTGGAGGCAGAAGTCCCCTATGGCCCTCTTTGCTGTGCAAAGTAATAAAGCTATTCCCTTCTACTTCACTCAAACTATGTCTCCAAGAATCGGTTCAGCACTGGTGCACAGAGGCCAAGATTTTGGCATCATAAATAAGGCAGAAGAAACATTTAGGATAATGCAACGTTTTATAATGATAAAAATTCAGCTAACTAGAAAAGAAAGACAACTTCTAATTTTATGAAAGGTAAACTGGTGGTTACAGTCCATGGGGTCACAAACAGTTGGACACAACTGATCAACTAACACTCCACCACACACACACACACACAGAGACATATCCCCCTACAAATATCTATGACTCATATCCTGCTTAATAAATGTTTCTACCACCAGGACATAAAGACATAATCCTCCATCTTCTTTTAGAAGAATTATATTTTTATTTTTCACCTTTCAGTTTATGATCCCTCTGTAACTGTTTTTGTATGATGTGTGTGTTGTGAAGTAGGATTTTTATTAATGAAAAAAAAATGGGAATATGTTCATTAATGCTAAAAACTGAGTGATAGATTTTGCTTTGTTTGTGCAGTGAAAAAGCAAAAAAATGAATTACAACTAAAAGCATCAATGGATGACTATCATAAGAACCACACTGAGCAGAGCCCACCAGTCACAGAATGATAGAGACACACATTGAATTTCACTTATATAAAGTTCTACAGCAGAAATTGTCTATAATAAAATCAGAGAAGTGGTTTTCACAGATTTTAGGAAAATGTTTATCATTAGGAGAAAAAAGGGGTTAGTGATAGCAAAGTTTAATACAAATGTCATTGAAGTGACTGATCTTTATTTTTCAAACCTGGTGGCTGTTTTTTCTCTTAATTAAATATGTACATTTTTAAAATGCTAGCTACATATTCTAATACACACAATTTTAAAATTGAAAACACATATAGGGAAAACTTCAGTGTCAAAAGTAAACAAAACAACAGAACAATATCAAAATTTTCCATGGAAATTAATTTTGTGGGATTGTTTTTGCTTTTTGTTATTCACATTTGAAAATAAAAGTGTTCTTATCCTTCATTCCAAGAATTATTTTTTCCTTTATTCCTTATCTCAAGTAAAAAATACTTAAATTCACAGACTCTTTTGTTGCACTGATCCTGCACATCAGCTATAAAAAGGCAAAGAATGAATAGGTTTGTAATAATTAAAATAGTTCTTTATTTCTATAAAATCACTCTGGGTAACCCTGCTTCTTATAAGTTTAGAAGTACTAAAGCACTTCTAACATTGAATTATATCAGCCTCTGGCATGTGTAACAATTTTTCCAATCTAGAGGCTTAAGCTCCTCAACTCGGAGATTAATTACATTTAATGCTTTATTGAATTTTTCAGTTACTGGTCACTCCTGGCCACAACACTTCTCTTGAATGTCTACTATGATGTCATTGCTTTGATTTTAAATAATGTGAAATTGGCATCCACTTTTCTTTTTTGATTAATTTGAATGGGAAGATGATTTCTGGCTGCTTTGGAGTTAAAAATCAATTGGAAAAATATTCTATATATCACTGGTCCTAAAACATCACTGCATATTAGATCTACGTTACAGGTTTGAAAAATATTGATGCCTAGATCTCACCCCAAGGAAAGCAAATTTAACTGGTGTGGGATATGAAAGTCATGAGGAGTTTTGAAAGCTAAATAAGTGATTCAAATATGAAGTAAAGTTTGATAATTACTTCTCTGCATTATCTGCTCCATTATCTGCTTACAGATGTGGTAAGTTTTTCAAATAAATAAATGTTTATTCATTTTTAAAATCCAGTTAGTATATCTTTGCACTGAAAACAAAACAAAACAAAACAACTAAGCAGATACTAGAATAAAATTACTCAGTCAAATATAAATGCAGATATTTAGTATTTGCAAATTTTCATTATATTTACTTTCAATCCAAAGAGACAGACTCATTTTTCATTAAGTTAGAATTTATAATTTGAGGTTCCTAAATTATCGTGAATCAGAAAATATAGTAGCTATGAATTGATCATAAACAACTCAAAATTATACAGAATCCTTCCATTTAGTTCAAAGATACTCTTAACAGGTATTCTTAAAGTGGATTAGTCCTGGCCTTCCTTAATTTTTGCAAATGTCATGGAGGCCAACAAACTTGAGAACTCAAACAATAAAACCCAAATGTGCAGAATCCACAGGAATACCTTTGTAGAATGTCAAGTAGGGAGCACTCCATTTTGAATAAAATGATTATTGTGATATTCAGCAAGTTACTTTTGTGTGTTAATTTTAGTAATAATAAAATTATTCATTTTACTTAGCTTTATGCTCAGATCATGCTAATTAAAGTCATCATCTCTTTGAATGAGTACAAAGAACTTAAGAGATAATTGCTGTTTTATATTCATTTCAGAAACGAAGAAACTGAAGACCAAGAAACTTAGCTTTTCTGATGTTATATATTTCATTCATTTAAAATAAAAGATTATTTTAGCCATTGCAAAACTAAGAAATACATGACCATTTGTGCTATATTCAAAATGTAGGAGGAGCAAGAAATAAAAACTAGGGGAAGAATTCTGATAGGGAATAAATTAAAACAACAATGCATTGTCAGGTGTGTACTGTGTATTTCACATATTTTAACATGTTGTATTTATTTAACAAGCATTTGACTTTAAAAAATAATAATTGCACCTTCACATGTATTTATAGCACAAAACAGATAATTTCTATGTCATTCAGTTTCCTCCAGTGGCAACATATTGGTCAATAGAACGTTAGAGTTCCAGATCACTTCACATTTTGCTGCTCTCTGTGTTAGAATGACATTGAATCTCTCTCTCTTTCCCTGAGGGTTGAGGATGATGGGGTCATAGAAAAAATAAGAAGTTTCTGAGGAAGTGGAAACTTTAGGCTATCTTTACCTAATATAGTTATTATTAATATAGGCTATCTTTACTTAATATAGTTATTTCATGAAAACTCTTTGTTAGGTTTTATTTGAGATTCCCTGTCTATGCCCCAACCAGTAACACTGAAGAAGTAGAAGTTGAACGGTTTTATGAAGACCTACAAGACCTTTTAGAAGTAACACCCCAAAAAGATTAGGCTGTCTTTTCACCTTGTTTATAGTTTCCTTTGTTGTGCAGAAACTTTTAATTTTAATTAGGTCCCATTTGTTCATTTTTGCTTTTATTTCCAATGTTCTGGGAGATGGGTCATAGAGGGTCCTGCTGTGATTTATGTCAGAGAGCGTTTTGCCTATGTTCTCCTCTAAGAGTTTTATAGTTTCTGGTCTTACATTTAGATCTTTAATCCACTTTGAGTTTATTTTTGTGTATGGAGTTAGAAAGTGTTCTAGTTTCATTCTTTTGCAAGTGGTTGACCAGTTTTCCCAGCATCACTTGTTAAAGAGATTGTCTTTAATCCATTGTGTATTCTTGCCTCCTTTGTTGAAGATAAGTTGTCCATAGGTGTGTGGATTTATCTCTGGGCTTTCTATTTTGTTCCATTGATCTATATTTCTGTCTTTGTGCTTTCTTTATAGTCCAACTCTCACATTCCTACATGACTATTGGAAAAGCCATAGCTTTGATTAGATGGACCGTTTTTGGCAAAATAATGTCTCTGCTTTTCAATAAGCTGTCTAGGTTGTTTATAACTTTTTTTCCAAGGAGCAAACACCTTTTAATTTCATGGTTTCAGTCACTATCTTTTCTTTATAGTCCAACTCTCACATTCCTACATGACTATTGGAAAAGCCATAGCTTTGATTAGATGGACCGTTTTTGGCAAAATAATGTCTCTGCTTTTCAATAAGCTGTCTAGGTTGTTTATAACTTTTTTTCCAAGGAGCAAACACCTTTTAATTTCATGGTTTCAGTCACTATCTGGAGTGATGTTGCAGTCTCCCAAAATAAAGTTTGTCACTGTTTCCACGTTTCCCCATCTATTTGCCATGAAGTAATGGGACCAGATGCCATGATCTTAGTTTTTTGAATGTTGAGTTGTGAGCCAAGTTTTTCATGCTCCTCTTTCACTTTCATCAAAAGACTCTTTAGTTCCTCTTCACTTTCTGCCATAAGGGTGGCTTCATCTTCATATCTGATGTTATTGATATTTCTCTCGTTAATCTTGATTCCAGCTTGTGCTTCATCCANAAATACTGTCCCAAATAGATAATCTTTTCTGATGGCTTGAGATCAGATCTATAGAAGGACAAAGTTTTTAAATCGTGGCTGGAATTTTAATTGTTTGTGCTGTGGGCAACCATATCCAGAGAGAAAATAGCAGTAGTAATAGTAGCAGGAAGAAGAGGAAGAGAAACACAACTAAAGCAGGCACACCCCCAAACTAGCAGAGCGAGAAAATAGCCTGAGAGCGTACTGGCAGCGTCTCACGTTTGGTCCTTATGTCTGTGTAAGACCTGGCTATATTGCTACCCATGTATTTCATAACCTCAGCTGTGTCCTTATATTTTTTGCCTCTTCTCTATTCAATTCAGCTCTATTTTATGCGTCATGTAGGAATAAAGATCACATACTGGGTTTTGGACATATCAAAATTTGAAGTATCCAAGCGTGAACATCTGTAGGCTATTTGATATATTAGTCTGGCGTGCAATAAAGGGGGGAAATGGCTGGGATGAAATACATATTTGATAAATACGTGTTTGGCATATAGGTTGAAGTTGAGTGAGAATGGCTATGGTCACTTAGATCATGAGAAAGGAGCTAAATATAATCATCTTAGAAGTTTAAAGTGCTATTAAAGGTCTACACTCAATATGCCAGCAAATTTGGAAAACTCAGCAGCAGCCACAAGACTGGGAAAGGTCAGTTTTTATCCCAAAGAAAGGCAATGCCAAAGAATATTCAAACTACCAGACAATTGTGCTCATTTAACACACTAGCAAGGTAATGCTCAAAATCCTTCAAGCTAGGCTGCAACAGTACATAAATCAAGAACTTTCAGATGTATAAAGTGGATTTAGAAAAGGCAGAGGAATCAGAGATCAAATTGCCAACATCCAATGGATCACAGAAAAAGCAAAGGAATTCCAAAGAAACATCTGCTTCATTGACTATGCTAAAGTCTTTGACTGTGTGGATCATAACAAACTATGGAAAATTCTTAAAAGAAACGGGAACACCAGACTACCTTACCCATCTCCTGAGAAACCTGTATGCAGGTCAAGAAGCAACAGTTAGAACTAGACATGGAATAACAGACTGGTTCAAAAATGGGAAGAGAGTATGTCAAGGCTGTATACTGTCACTCTGCTTGTAACTTATGATGTGAAATGCTGGGTGGGAAGATTCACAAGCTGGAATCAAGGTTGCCAGGAGAAATATCAACCTCAAGTATGCAGATGATACCACTCTAATGGCAGAAAGTGAAGAGAAACTAAAGAGCCTCTTGATGAAAGAGGAGAGTGAAAAAGTTGGCTTAAAATTCAACATTCAAAAAACGAAGATCATGGCATCCAGTCCCATCACTTCATGGTAAACAGATGGGGAAAAAGTGGAAATAGTTGACAGATATTATTTTCTGTGGATGTTGACAGCAGCCAGAAAATTAAAAACTCTTGCTCTTTGGAAGAAAAGCTATGACATACCTAGACAGTATATTGAAAAGTAGAGACATCACTTTGCTGACAAAGTTCTGTATAGTCAAAGCTATGGTTTTTCCAGTAGTCATGTATGAATGTGAGAGCTGGACCATAAAGAAGGCTGAGTGCTGAAGAAATTGATGCTTTTGAATTGTGGTGCTGGAGAAGACTCTTGAGAGTCTCTTGGACAGCAAGGAGATCAAATCAATCAATCCTAAAGGAAATCAACCCTGAATATTCACTGGAAGGACTGATGATGAAGCTCCAATACTTTGGCCACCTGATGCGAAGGCCCAACTCATTGGAGAAGATCCTGATGCTGGAAAAGATTGAGGGTGAGAGGTAAAAGCAGCAACAGAGGATGAGATGGTGGATGATATCACCAACTCAACAGACATGAGTTTGAGCAAGCTCCAGGAGACAAGTGAAGGACAGGGAAGCATGGTGTGCTGCAGTCCATGGGGTCACAAAGGGCATGAAAAAGATCCTTTGGTTTCTGTGGTTAAAAACAGAATTTTCCCTAACTTTTCAAATTATTAAGTATGAAAGTCTAGAAACATAATCTAATAATACTGTAAGTGATGAGTAATGGCAGACAGTATTACAAAGAAACTTCTACATGCAAAATTGACATAGTAGCATTTATTCCATATGAGCAAGAATGTTCATGCTATTTTCCATCTTCTTTCAGGAAAACCCAGCTACTAGTGGACAACTTTGATGCCCTGTCACCGAATTCACAGAATACAGAAAGTCAGGATGCAGTACAACTGATTTCACTAAAAAGTTTGGGAAGGATTTCTCCAGTTAGTTACAAATGATGACCAAAATGCCTCATGGGTCAAAACTTTACGACAGCTAGTAAATTAGCAGGGCCCCTGGGATGTTGTCTGGTACGATTCCCAAACATGTGTTAAGCGTTATTTGTCAAGGAACTTTGTGCAATAAAAGTTTATCTTTTTTATTAAAGATCACTAAGACATCTGTCAATTATGATGGCTCCTTGGATCTTACTTGTTCTTTCCTTTTCCTTTTAAAGTCACATATTCCATTAAAATATTTTTTTAAAGTTTAGGCCCTGAAGCATATGCCATTTTCAGTATGCCAATCCTTCTGCCCCAAATCCATATTTAGTGACATAGAAAAAGGACAGGAAAGAAACATATTTTAATTCTTTCAACCTTTCTTTGACCATGGAATTTATGTCATTAGAATTTTTTTTTTTAATGTACTTGCCTGTACATTAAATTTAAGAGGCAGAGGGCTTCCCTGTGGCTCAGTGGTAAAAAGTCTGCCTGCCAATCCAAGAGACACAGATTTGATCCCTGTTCTGGGAAGATCCCAGAATTCCCTAGTGGCTCAGTTGGTAAAGAATCCGCCTGCAATGCAGGAAACCCTTGTTTGATTTCTGAGTCAGGAAGATCTACTGGAGAAGGGACAAGCTACCCACTCAAGTATTCTTGGGCTTCCCAAGTGGCTCAGCTGGTAAGGAATCTGCCCACAATACAGGAGACCTGGGTTCGATCCCTGCGTTGGGAAGATCCCCTGGAGAAGGGACCGTCTACCCACTCCAGTATTTTGCCCTGGAAAATTCCATGGACTATATAGCGTATGGGCTGACAAAGAGTCAGACAGGACTGAGCGACTTTCACTTGCACTTTCTGGGAAGATTCCACAGGCCGCAGAGCAACTAATAAGCCCACGTGCCATGATTACTGAGCCTGTGCTCCAGAGCCAGGGAGCCGCAATTACAGAATCTATGCGCCACAGCTACTGAAGCCTGCATGCCCAACAGTCTGTGCTCCACAATGAGAAGCCACTGCAATGAGAAGGCTGCACATCACAGCTAGAGAGCAGCCCCGCTCGCTGCAACCAGAGAAAAGCCCACAGAGCAACAAAATCCCAGCACATCCAAAAACAAATGAATAAAATTTTTCAAAAATTAAAAGGCACAGTCTTGAAAATAGTTAATTTTCTGTAGGATATTTACTATTTTGTCAGACAGTCTTACTATAATTCTACTTCCCCTGTGAATTGAGAAATCCACAAGATAAAATATACAGTTCAGGCAATATTGCTTCCCCTAAAAACACACATTTTATTTTTTAATTTTCCGGCTGTGCCACATACCTTATGGGATCTTGATTTCCTGACTAGGGACTGAACCCATACCATGGCAGCGAAAGCAATGCTGGAAAACATATTTTAAATGAAGCGTTAGCATTTATTACAAGAAAAGGGACAGACTTAAATATAAATCTAAGCTAGTGTTTTGCAAACTATTCTGCAGGACACTAACATCCCACAAATTCCCAAAAGGCATTTTTAAACACAGAAGAGTTTTGATTGGGTCTTAGGGAGGAGAAAAAAAAAAAGTTATAAAAGATATTGAGACGGTTGGAACAAACTGAATACAGACTATGTATTGAATATTGCTGTATCGATGCTAAATTCCAAGTGTGTGATAAAGCTTTCATGGTCGTAGCGAGGTTGGGCAGACAGCTTCCACTGCAGGTCCAGATACATGATGACAGTGGTCCCTGTGCCAACCTTAGGAGTTCTCCACCAACACATCTGCACTAGTGGTTTTGTATGCACGGTACCTGTCCTCAAATATAGGAAAAAGCATGGAATGTGTAAAAAGATGGGTAGTTTAGTATGGACAAAGCATACAGTATAAACAGAGAGAGGGAGGAAACATAGCAGGATTTGTAGAAGCCAGATTGTGAAAAATCTATGTGCCAATCTGAGGGAATTAGATATTATTTTGAAGGCAAATAGGCAGGAAAAGAGATAGGAAATAATGTGAAGAATTTTTGAAGTGCAGAGTAGCATGACCAGGTTTATTTCTAAGAATTAAAACTGTCAACATTGCAAAGTAGAGGCTGGAGAGCATGAGACTAAACATGAGGCTCTTGTCAGAAGATAAAGTAAAGAGATCAGGACTAAAATAAGTAGTATCAGAGGAAATGGAAAAGGGAAGATGGACCAGAGAGGAACTGTTGAGCTGCCTGGAAGGCAATCCAGCATAGTGGTGTTAAGAGCACTATTTTAGAGCCACGCATTCATTTACCTACTGTGTAACCATCGGCAGTAAAATCATCTAAATGAGCATTCCTCCCTGCCCTGCCCGATGAAGTGAATACCAGTATCTTCTTCACAGGCTTGTAATTAAGGATTAAATGTGGGGTAAAAAATGATAATGTACAAAAAAGCATTTAGCACAGTGCCTGGCATAAAAGAAGTGCTCAATTAGTTACTATTACTACTGCAATTATCAGGGAGAAGAAGGGATTGAAAATGATTCCCTATTACCTAGAATCTGGTCTGGCTTTTCAATCCTACAGTCCACACCCTTTGTTTAGCCCAGTGCTTCTCAAAGTATGGTCTCCAGAGCACCAGCAGCAGCATAACCCAACAACTTGGTAGAAATACAAATTCTCAAACCCAGCAAAAACTACAGTTATAAACTCTAGAGGTTAGGGTCCAGCAATCTACATTTTAACAAGCCCTCCCTGGTGACTCTGGTATACGTGGAGTGTGAGAATTACTAATTTAAATTACTCATTTTCTCTAGCCTGAGCTCTTAACACAGTCATCAGCCTCTTAGGGTATCCTTCTCGGCAGTCTCTTTCCCTTGAATTCATCATACAGCCACAGGTTTCCTAAAAAACATGCCACATCAGGATATGATTACCATCTGTAAGTCACAGTAAATGTTGGGCAAGTTTATTTATCCTATTTGGGCTTTACTTTTCATAAATGTAAAAGGAAACATTAAACATGACATAATCTAAAATAGTACCATCCATCTAGGAGATGCTCCACAACTGATGCTTGAACCTATGATCTCATACTGCCGTCAGAAATTAAGTCACTTGATCAAAGTCATCCAACTTAATAAAAGATCCAAGATTAGAACACAAGTTTCTCAATTATGAATTCTGGTTCTTCTTATGAGATAAGGCTGTTTCTACATAATCAAAAATATTTATTCCAAAATTAAAAATTACATTTTGGTATTGTCAGTTTATGCACTATTTTCAAAAGTGAAAAATTATAGTCTTTAGAAATGAATGAATGAAGCTACATGAAAAGTTTTCAATGGTAGCTCTCAGTAAAAATTAAATCATAAAATAAGTATACTTACCTGTTATCTAAACTTGAATATTTATACTAAACACAGAAATAGTTGAACTATAAAGAGCAATTCATTTGTTTTTAAGCTTTATTTTATCACCCTTATCAAACAAACACACATCAAAAAGCATATCAACAGTGCATNTGGTGATGGATAGGGAGGCCTGGTGTGCTGTGATTCATTGGGTTGCAAAGAGTCAGACAGGACTGAGTGACTGAACTGAACTGAACCGACACAAACAATAGCTTTTATGCAAATTTCAGATTATTCTAATACAATTGATGTCCAAAAGAGTTGTAAAAGTTCTTTTCATATTCCAAAGTCAATATTTTACAATATCTTAATATCAATATTTAAATTTAGATTTAAAATATTTAATTACTTTTAACATTTTAATAGCTCCTTTCAGTATCTTTAAGATTTGACTTCTTGAAGTATCATGGTATCTGAGCTCATGTTTGGGAGTTCATGTACACCCGTGGCGGATTCATGTCAATATATGCCAAATTTAATACAGTACTGTAAAGTAAAATAAAGTAAAAAAAAAAAAAAGAAAAAAAAGAGTTACCTATGTGATGAATGATAAACTACAGCATTTCCTCTTTCCTCCATTATCTGCTCTTTAATAGCTTTTTATGATAGCTGCCATCTCCATAGATATTAGATCATTTCACTGTCCCTTATTATGTTGACCATTTTTAATTTGTTTTCTGTTGAGTCTTAATACTCTTGTTTTTACATTTCAAAATCACAGACTACTCCAAAGATATACTTGCTAACTGTTAATCTAGTTACTCTCTTTCAGTTGGAAGTCTATGGTGAAAGTGATAGGCTCCTCCATATGAACAAATTTTATTCTGCCTGAGGTTCATATTTTGAGATGAATTGAAATCTATTAAAGCATATCTTGCTTGCCTATTTCTTATTTCAGTCTTCAGATATGACCTGTCAACAAACAAGATTGAATCTCGAGTTTTTAGGGGCTGTCTGATAAATCTGTTCAAGGCTTAGTTGATTCTCAGTACAGGAAAGATAGACATGGATTTTTCTTCTTCAGGAAAAGGTAGAATAGTAGAAGAATTTAAAGTGTTATCATAATGGAGGGAAGTGTATGAAGAATAAAATAATAAAATCCCAAAGTGCTAAGCCTGCATACTGAAAAATATGGTAAATTCCTAGTAACTATCAAGGATTGTATCACCTAATTGGTGGTAGTGTTGAAGAAGAATCCTAAAATTAAATAAGTAGGCACTTTCATTTATTTATTTGTCTAATGCCACTAAAGCCTTCAAACAAGGGAAGTAGAATTTTCCCCCTAGATCTAAAGAAAGGCTGAAGTAAGAAAGTGATACATCAATATTCCTTTGAAATTGAGTGAGCATATTAAGGGTTTGTACAGAGCTTTTATGTACAAACAGGTGTAAATATTTATAATAATTAAGATCTAGCGTGATCAACTGTTGAAGACCTGGTTTTAAGTTCCAAACTATCATTCCTGTTTAGATTCCAGGGGGAGATTCAATTACCAATAATTGTACTCTTCATATTTGTGCTGTGTGTTATGATGTGCTTAGTCACTCAGTCATGTCCAACTCTTTGTAACCTCATGGACTGTAACCTGTCAGGCTCCCTTGTCCCTGAGAACTCTCCTGGCAAGAATGTTGGAGAGGGTTTCCATGCCCTCCTCCAGATCTTCCCAACTCAGGGATCAAGCTCAGTTCTCCTGCATTGCAGGTGGATTCTTTACAATCTGAGCCACAAGGGAAGCCCATTCTTCATACTTGGTGATTAGAAAACAATCAGAAACCCACTGTCCACAAACAGCCAGTGAGAACTGAAAGACCTCTTACATGCTGTGACAACAAATTATCTTACTGTTCACACTGCTTGTTGAACCCAGGGTAGGCAAGACTTGAGCTAACAGGCTGAAAGGAGATGTGAGTCATAGGAACTGCAGAAATGTTTTATACTTGGTGATTAGAAAACAATCAGAAACCCACTGTCCACAAACAGCCAGTGAGAACTGAAAGACCTCTTACATGCTGTGACAACAAATTATCTTACTGTTCACACTGCTTGTTGAACCCAGGGTAGGCAAGACTTGAGCTAACAGGCTGAAAGGAGATGTGAGTCATAGGAACTGCAGAAATGTTTATTCTCTCCTGGGTGGCATAGCGGCCATAACACAGCCTCTCTCCTGTTAGATGCCGTAGCCATAAAAGCGGCCATAACGTAACACAGCTGCATACAGCCCTTCATGATTTTTCCAGGTGAAGCTTACAGAACACATGCAGAAGCTAGAGAATAAAAGTAGCCCACACCAAGCAAGCACCTGATGGCACTCATGCACAGTGCTATCAGTGAGCTCAGCTGTTACAGAATCAGTATTTATAAAACATGGGGAAACAGCAGGAGGCCACAGGGCGAGAGAACCTGACCACACCATCTTGGCTAATTTTCTCTTTCCCTACACTTTCTTTTGATTTTCAGTGATTTATCCTCTATCAGCTTGAAGATACTTAATTCTTTAGGATCATTTTCGTTCAGGGTTATATATAACAAAATACTACAGATTTGGTGGCTTATAAATAACAGAAATTTATTTCTTGTATTTCTGGAAACTGGAAGTCAAGACCAGGGTACCAGCATGGTCTGGTGAGGGTTGTTTTCTGGGTTTCCACCTCATTGTATCCTCACTTGCTGTAAGGACCAGGGAGCTCTATGGGGTTTCTTTTTTAAAAACACTAATCGCACTCATGAGGGCTCCACCTTCATGACATAATCATTGCCCAAAGGCCCCATTTGGTGGTTAGGGGATTAAAGATTGATCATAATCTACATAAAATGTTAATTCTGACAAAATTATACATTTTCATTGAAATTATATTGAGCTAAAACAGTAAATCTTAATGGTCACTATGTTTAGAGTATACAACAAAAGTTCAACCACACATTGCTTAAGAACAGAATCACAAAGAAATTTAAGCCTCCTATAGCCCTGGTTAATGTTAACAACCTGTGAAAAAGAAAGGGATGTCTCTGGAAACCTCTGTGGCCTCACTGCTCAAGTAAATTGTTGAAACTTATAGAAAAAGTCAAACAGATATTGATTACCTGGATCTAAAGCAACACTGAAGAAAGCAGAAGAAAGATCGATAACAATAAAACAGCTAACCTTAGATAATACTGAAGGTAAAATAGTGTGTGTGTGTGTATTTTATATATATACATATGCATATCTCATACTTTCTGCATATATATTTAAATTGCACTTAATACGGTTTAATTCAATGTTCAAATTAGCTGTAAATAGATTATGAATAGGAGAGTACTCAGGGATCTCAGCAGAGGCATTAAAGCAGCATTGGTTTTGGAGATCTGGTTCCCTAGCAAAAGTGTCTCAGAAACAAAGAATTTCCTTTAAAGTTTTGATGGGGACAGTCACAGGATGAGGCTGAAGAAAAGTTTGTGCGTCACCAGTGGGATTTGTGGTTTGCATTGTTGTATTCGTATGAATAACATTTCTGAAAGATTCTTCTTTAATATTTAGACAGAGTTTTCCTTGTGAGTTTAATAGTAAACTACAAAATCAGGTTCTGATTCCTCTTCAGTTCAGTTCAGTTCAGTCGCTAAGTCGTGTCCGACTCTTTGCGACCCCATGAATTGCAGCATGCCAGGCCGCCCTGTCCATCACCATCTCCCAGAGTTCACTCAAACTCACGTCCATCGAGTCCATGATGCCATCCAGCCATCTCATCCTCGGTCGTCCCCTTCTCCTCCTGCCCCCAATCCCTCCCAGCCTCAAGAATCTTTTCCAATGAGTCAACTCTTCGCATGAGGTGGCCAAAGTACTGGAGTTTCAGCTTTAGCATCAGTCCTTCCAAAGAATACCCAGGGCTCATCTCCTTCAGAATGGACTGGTTGGATCTTCTTGCAGTCCAAGGGACTCTCAAGAGTCTTCTCCAACACCACAGTTCAAAAGAATCAACTCTTCAGTGCTCAGCTTTCTTCACAATCCAACCTTTACATCCATACATGACCACTGGAAAAATCATAGCCTTGACTCAGTTCAGTTCAGTCGCTCAGTCGTGTCTGACTCTTTGTGACCCTATGAATCGCAGCACGCCAGGCCTCCCTGTCCATCACCATCTCCCGGAGTTCACTCAGACTCACATCCATCGAGTCCATGATGCCATCCAGCCATCTCATCCTCGGTCGTCCCCTTCTCCTCCTGCCCCCAATCCCTCCCAGCATCAGAGTCTTTTCCAATGAGTCAACTCTTCGCATGAGGTGGCCAAAGTACTGGAG
>SJYX01020702.1:352702-373432 GCA_006410675.1 Oreotragus oreotragus
CATAAGATGCAGTTAGAAGAATAGTACACCAATGACCATTAAATTCAAGTTCTGATTTGGAGTGATACAAATGAAGAATAGGTTTACACTTGTTACACTTTTATTTACCTTGGCCCCAGAATTTTATAAGGAAGCAATTTATGTATCTGGATTTTGTTTGGAAGCTTCCTCATTCCCAGACAAAAAAGCAAAAAAAGGCAGACCAATGAATGGGATTTTACTCACATTCTGTTCTGAATAACCTCTCATGAATAATTTTATTCTTATCAAAGTTCTCCAAACTAAAACTGCAAAGTTAAATTTCCCTTGGTAAATCTATGCTCTATAGAATAGTTCTTTAAATTTTAATTATTCTATAAATTCATGTAAGAGGCTGCAGTTCAGCCCAAAGAAGTCATTTACTTAGTTTTAGGTTGTGAAAGCCCATAGCAGTATAACAACAGTTTAAGGAAATCTTTGTTTATATACTTTGTGTTTGGAATTCACTTCCACCAGTCAGACTCAAATAACCTGTGATTCTCATTAAGCAGAAGCTTAGAGATGAACTCTCACTCAGAACTAGATTACAGACAATATAATGTAAAACTTTTTTATAAAGACTTGATGACTGACCCAAGGCAAAGTTTGTCCAAAGGACCCTATGTAGGAGAAATCTTGCATGCACCTCAGGCTCTGAGTTGCTCCCAGAAGCAGATTTAGTAGGAGCAATATCTTTTCTCTCCTTCAAACAACCTCCTGTTGTACAGAGTGAAGTAAGTCAGAAAGAGAAAAACAAATATTGTTTATTAATGTATATATACAGAATCTAGACAAATAGCACTGATGAACCTATTTACATGGAAGGAAGGGATGTGCAGACTTGGAGAATGGACTTGTGGACACAGTAAGGGAAGGAAAGAGAAGGGGAGAAGAGGGTAGGATGAACTGAAAAAGTAGCATTAACACATACACAGTATCCTGTGTAAAATAGCTAGCTAGTGGGAAGCTGCTGTATAACACAGGGAGCCCAGCCTGGTGATCTGTGAAAGCTGGGATGTAAGTGGGGAGGGAGGCTCAAATGGGAGGAGATACATATGTATATGCTGTCTATATATGTATATATTTGTGTGTGTATGTGTGTGCATAGATATAATTATGACTGATGCACTTTGCTGTATGGCAGAAACCAACACAACGTTGTAAAGCAATTATCCTCCAATTAAAAGCATAATAGAAATCCTCCTACAGACAACAAAAATGATGAGGAGAGGATAGGCAGTAGCAATTTTTCCTGGACAGGGGAGGCTGGGTGGGGGCAGGTGATAACTGGAAGGTCTTAGACTTGGTTCTTTGTGTCCACAGGTCATAACATGAAGTGATTTGGTTCATATCTTCCCATTTTCAAAGCCAGCCTTCAAACTCCCAGTTAGCTAATGAGCTTAGTGAGAAATCAATATCACAGACAGAGGAGCTGACCAGGAATTGGAATGATTCAAAAGCTGTGAAATGTGTAAACCTTAGATAAGTTGTTCTGAAAAAGGATCTTTGACATTACAAAAGTTTCTGGAGAGGATAAATTTGTTTGCCCAAATTAAAAGAGAAAACAGATTAAATAACAGAATGATAGCACTAAAATAAACTGGTAATTTGAAAAATCAAGTTAAGGAAACCCATATCACCCCCAGCGCAGGTGATAAAAGAGATGGAAATATATGAGAAATTTTAAGGAATATGGAGATTCATAAAGATAAACTCAGGCTTAACAGATGGTGCTAGTGGTAAAGAACCTGCCTGCCAATGCAGGAGACAAAAGAGATGTGGGTTTGATCCCTGGGGTGGGAAGATCCCCTGGAGGAAGGCATGGCAACCCACTCTAGTATTCTTGCCTGGAGAATCTCCTGGACAGTGGAGCCTGGTGGGTTATAGTTCATAGGGTTACAAAGAGTCAGACATGACCATAGAGACTTAGCTTGCATGTATGCAAGGATAATCTCGATATGAAAGTCACTCAGTCATATCCAAATCTGTGATCCCATAGGCTAGACAGTCCATGGAATTCTCCAGGCCAGAATACTGGAGTGGGTAGTTGTTCCCTTCTCCAGGGGATCTTCCCAACCAAGATATTGAATCCAGGTCTCCTGCATTGCAGGCAGATTCTTTGCCAGCTGAGCCACCAGGGAAGCCCAAGTATACTGAGGTGGGTAGCCTATCAGTTCTCCAGTGGATCTTCCTGACCCAGGAATTGAACCAGGGTCTCCTGCATTGCAGGCAAATTCTTTGCCAACTGAACTCCAGGGAAGCCCATATACACTTGATGGGCTACAGGTAAATAAAGATGTGAGGCCAGCCAGTTGACCTGTGGCAAAGAATGACACAGATCAGAACAGTCCACCCACTATGGCAGGGTAATGGTGAAAACCCCAGGTCATACACAATCTTGGAATTACACAACTCCAAACACCACCAAAAGACCTGAATATTCCCAGAATATAAAGCTGGCTGCATAAATACTCATGAGAGATCACTAAATGATAAACAATTTACATAACAATAAATGATTTATTTTCAAAAGAACTGGACTGAAGAAGTTAATGCAACAACTTTAAAATTCTGAGGGAAAATTGTTTTTAAGATACAAACACAATTATCAATTGAGTATAAGGCTAAGCATAAGATTTTTTACATTCAGATTCTTAGGATGCTGTTTTCCACATGTTTGTATAGATACATATTTTCTTTTCTTTTTTTTTTTTCTTTCATTGACCAAACTCTGTTCAGGTTTCCTTGAACTCTTGCTATGGTCTGTATCCCCACAAAATTCCTATGTTGGAAATCTAACCCCCAAAGATGATGCCATTAGGAGGTGAGATCCTTGGGAGGTGATTAGGTCATGAGAGAGGAGCCATCATGCATAGGATAAGTGTTCCTGATGTTGCTCCCTCACCTCTTTCACTGTGTAAGGATATTGAAAAAAAAAAAAAAAAAAAACCTGCCATCTGTGAAGCAGGAAGTGCTCACCAAACACTGAATCTGAGGTCACCTTGGTCCTGGACATCCCAGAATCCAGAACTGTGAGAGGTAAGTGCCTGCCTGCTTTTTATTAGCCACCCAGTCTATGGTATATTTAATACGTGCCCAAATGTACTAGGGCAGCCATTTCTCAACTAGATCCTGACTTTGGGGCTTCCGTGTTTCTCTTCCTTGTCCAATTTTATCAAGAATGCTGTTAAGTCATTTTAGCTAGCATCCCCATCCTCAATATCTGCTCTGACCATATTCCTCATCCTCCACCACCCCACAGATGATGTCTGATCACCATGATCTTCAGCAAGACTCTCATTAGGTCAGTGTAAGCAGAACCCCTCTTACCCTCAATGTTTCCTCTTAGTAATTTCCATCCACTGACCATGCTTCTTAGCCTAAATCCCCACCTGCCCATGTTGTTGTCAACTAAAAAATATTTTTGCAACCTAATAATTGTCAATTACAATTTATTCGACCAGGATTTTAAGGTCTTCAAGCTCAGGAGGCAGCATGTCAAGTAACACCAAAAGAACTTCTCTAAAGAGGTGAGGGGATAGGGGAAGCCAAGATATATAGGAGTTTTTGCAACACTAGGCAGGTAGTCTGAGCATCAAAAGATTATTGTTAATTTAAGAAAATTAGACATGTCAAGTTAAGAAATTTAGTACTTTTCTATGTATGGGAAGATGTAAGAGTCTGGGCTTAGTGAAATAATTCCTTTAACATGCACTTCTTCTATTTGGGGCCAGTATCCTATATTTTTATAACCTGAGTTTCCTCAGGGCTCACCAACTCACCTTCCACCAGTGGCTACAATCACTGATGACTGTGACATATTTTGTTTACTGATAGGTCAGGAAATATTCCATTTATCACTGTGCTAGGAGATGAACTTAGTCTCTCTCCTTTATTTTAGATCCCATTGCAGAGCCCTTATACCCGTCATGTTAGACTCCCTTGAGTAAAGCCTTTCTTACAATCTTTAAAGAGCACCCTAATATTTTTCATTAACATTTACTGTGTGTGTATGTCACTAAATTTATGAGAAAATATAGGAAAATATTATTTTGTGAGGCATATGAGCTATAAACAGACATTTGAAAAATCCAAAGGTTTTTGAATTTTTACTTTTATTCTGTTTTTCTTCTAGAAGCAGGACTTGACCTCACGGGTTTACATTGTTTTTTATGTAGTTAATCATCTTGCTGATTCTGAGGTGATTTTTACTATTCTTGTAATCATTATATTATATATATTGTTTGCTAAAAATCACCGTCAGCTTATAGGGAAAATGTTCATAGGGAAAATGTTCTGTGTTATTGCTAAAGAACTTATAGAAGTGAAATTACAATATAGGAGCACTATAATCTGTATTGTATTATATTCTTTGCTGATTTGCATTAATATTACACTTGTTTTGATTCCTCTTTCCCATATATATGAATAAGCCGTGAAAAAAGAGATTATTCCCTGTGCTCACCCCCTCCCCCACCATAAATCTATTTCTACAAAACAACGAAACAATTTGACTCAATTCCCAAAGTTTTAGTCTATGGAGAGAATGTTTTGCTCAGCCTGTACATGTCTTGATAAGATTGTTCAATTGAATAACCCAAATGTTAGCTAAGGTCACCCTGTTCTTTACAATTTAAATTAAATTGCCTCTATTACCCAATTCCTCTGGGACTTATATGTTTCATGGACATTTCAGACTCCTCTGTTCCTGTTTCAATCTCATCTCACTCTTGCTTTATTTCAATTGACTGCCAATTCTTTTTACTCTATTATGCAGAAAAATTGAGATCTTCACTTTGTACTTGTATTGTTTCTGCCTTTGTATATCAAAAGACTCTTTAAAGTTTCTGCTAAAACAAAGGACTGTGGGCTCTGGGCCACACTTTTAAGCAGAAGGAAGGAATGTCTGTAGCTTTGAAATATAAAACTTTTATATTCCTCTTCTACCCTCAAATGTCTATAAATGAACAGCAGCACCATATGTTGAGTGTAAGTTTCAAGATATGAGAATTATACTACTCATGACCACTCCCTACTCCTTAGAAAACAAAAGGAGTATTTTGTCCACTGCACTAATGATCAGTTAATGTATAAATAATGCTTACTAGTTAGTGTTTGCATGTAAATATAGCAAGGTTTTCAACCCAGTGGCAAAGAACAGAAATATGCCAACTAACATTTGGCACCTTCCATCTGCCTCTGTGAGGATTAAGTCACCAGCAAATGCATTTGCTGAACTTCAACAACACCAAAAGCAGTTCAGGGTAGAGATTAGAAATGAGGCATGTTGTGCTCTGGGAACAACTAGCAGAGCAGGCCTTCGGATAGTTAGATCTTTTAAGGAAAGAATTTTATGAGCCCAATGTATTGCATCTTCTCATATCTAGAAAGTTACTAAAATCATAAACAGTGACGTCTGCTCCTCATTACTAGCAGCAAGTCTTGGCCAAAGTATGTGCATGACTACTCATACCCTTTTCACTAATGAGTGTACGCTTACCTCTTTGGAACAGCTCCTGAGAGCTATGAGAGGCTGTTACCTGGATGACAGTCCTCATTTTCTTCAAAATAAAACTTAACTTACAAGTTTTCAACTCTCACATTGTGCATATATAATATTTTTTTAAGTAGACACACAAGGAATATGTGCTTGGATATGTCTGATAAGCTAATTTTGAAGCCCACTGGTGGGTGAGACTGTAAAGATATCTGAGTTGTATAATATAGTGATTTAAGATAATTTTGCTATTAGTATTCAAGGTCAAAAATATTAGAAGAATTACAGAAAAGCAAGATTCAATATATCTGTCAAAATATAGTTTACCATGAAAAGTTACTTATTACTAATTGGTTTGAAATATTGAAACATTAAGCATATGCTCAATGGGGCTTACACATCAAAACTTGCACACAATCTGTTCATGTGAATTGTCTCCTGAATATATGGAGTGATGTGGTATGCTTAATGAGCAATGAATTTAAAGAAGTTTTGTTGAGCATGAAAAGTGTAAGGGTCAGGAGGTCCAACTGATGAGAAAAAGAAGCATTTGATCAGAAGTTCAATATGAGAGATAGATTCATTTTCAACTCAGTATGAGCTCTTTGGTTCTGCTTTCCATCTGTGGAGTTCCTAAGAAAGCGCCAATGGCATTTCAGCACTAAAAATAGCCTGTCACGGCCAGGTTGAAAGGAGAATTGACAGGGAGAGTTAATTGCTATCTAAAAAATGACATTTGAGAAAACAAGTTGCTTTTTTCCCATACAGAATTTACAACTCACTTCTCAATGACTACAACTTCATTTTATGCAGCTTCTTTGGGTCTTTCTCAGAGCATTTTAAATAAAACAATTAACTTCAAGTAAAAATATGCACAGAGCACTGAATTTTAGTTTTAATGTTCTCACTCAGTAGCTGAATGACTTTGTATAAATTGCCCAAACTTTAAAACAATGCAAAACCCATCTATTGAAAAATATATCATATGTGAGGCTCATTACAGCCTTGGAATTCTACAGTCAGACTGCTGTCTGTGAAATTAAAGATGATTTAACTTATATGAGTTTGTTTTCCTGAGATTGAAGGCTGTGTCTGTCCAGATCTAACAAGGAAAGCAGAAATGTACATTTCTGATAGAGGGTATTTAGTACAGGGAATAGTGATACAGAATTTGTAAGACTGAACTAGCAATAAGGAGACTGAACTGCTGTGTTTGGACCTGTAAGGAAAACACAATATCAATTACTTGGAGGATTAAAATACAAAAAAAACAAAAACAAAAACAGAATATGAACCCGTGGCTGTTGGAACCTCATAACCAATAATGAGAACACCAGAATTGTTAAGAGTCTTCTCCCTTCTTCCCTCCCTCTTTCCCTCTAGGATCTCCCATGCAGGCTCCACCAGGAATCTGAGGCTGAAAGAGCNAAAAAAAACAAAAACAAAAACAGAATATGAACCCGTGGCTGTTGGAACCTCATAACCAATAATGAGAACACCAGAATTGTTAAGAGTCTTCTCCCTTCTTCCCTCCCTCTTTCCCTCTAGGATCTCCCATGCAGGCTCCACCAGGAATCTGAGGCTGAAAGAGCATGGGAAATGGAGTCTGCAAATCCCAATCCAGTCTCACATACACACTGTAAGTAAGGATGGAGTTGATGTGGAGAAAAGCTGGGTAAACAAATACATGGGGAGAAGACTTGCCTTTTCTTCAATGAGTCTACCTGCCAATTAATGTTCAGAACACAAGGGCCCTAAGTTATTTATTGACTTGTGTGCAGTCAGTGAACCCAACATGGCAAATTAAATAATGGGAGGAAAAACTCTACCATAAATTGGACTATAGGACGCATAACATACTGCAACATTTTTCAGCTAATGTGGTCATTTCTGTCAATGTATTGAACACATATGAGAATTAAATTATCTTTCACTGAATAAAGAAAAAGAAAAAGGGAAGAGCAGGTTGCCCTATGTCAACTTTATAAGACAGATGCTTCTGGTTATCTAGGAGTAGATTTTTGTCCATATAGCATATAGGAAAGCATAATTTGTGGAAAACATATTGAATTCTAATAAAAAAAAGTTTTTCAAAGTGATGAAATAAAGTCATTAATAAAAGACTAAGNTTTTTTTTTTTTTTTCTTTTTTTTTTCATGCCAGTACTCTTGTATATTTAATCTCCTGATTCAGGCTTAAGGCCATTCACAAAACATGAATAAGCATCTGAAGTTACATTTTCTTTAGCGTCTGTTCTCCAATGTTGTGTTAAAGTATTAAAAATCCCAAACCTAAACTCTCCAAAGGACTTTTGTAAATAGCTTATTATTCAATCTTTGTGGACAAGAAAGATTTTGGGAAGAACCTCCAAAATAAGTTTTTTAATATTTATAGATTTTCCACCTCTCTTAATTTCTGTGCAATTTCTCAGTATATTCCCACTCTGGATTTTCTACTTTTTTATTTTTTAGTATTGGAAGTTCCTAGTAACTTATGAAAACATCCATATAGATCTGATAGCTTTGCACTATACATTCCTAGGCCCATTCTAAATCCTTCTATAGATTTTTCTGTATCTTCTTTAGGCTTCTGAAAGTTTGACACAGCTAAGAGTGAGACCAAAGATGAAAATACCCTTAAGGATTTAAATATAAGAAAGGATTGAACTTTGCGGGTTCCTAGCTGAGCCAGAGTAGAAAAATAGGTTGGAAAGAGGGCAGAGGCAGAGAATAATTAGAAGCATAAGATGCAGTTAGAAGAATAGTACACCAATGACCATTAAATTCAAGTTCTGATTTGGAGTGATACAAATGAAGAATAGGTTTACACTTGTTACACTTTTATTTACCTTGGCCCCAGAATTTTATAAGGAAGCAATTTATGTATCTGGATTTTGTTTGGAAGCTTCCTCATTCCCAGACAAAAAAGCAAAAAAAGGCAGACCAATGAATGGGATTTTACTCACATTCTGTTCTGAATAACCTCTCATGAATAATTTTATTCTTATCAAAGTTCTCCAAACTAAAACTGCAAAGTTAAATTTCCCTTGGTAAATCTATGCTCTATAGAATAGTTCTTTAAATTTTAATTATTCTATAAATTCATGTAAGAGGCTGCAGTTCAGCCCAAAGAAGTCATTTACTTAGTTTTAGGTTGTGAAAGCCCATAGCAGTATAACAACAGTTTAAGGAAATCTTTGTTTATATACTTTGTGTTTGGAATTCACTTCCACCAGTCAGACTCAAATAACCTGTGATTCTCATTAAGCAGAAGCTTAGAGATGAACTCTCACTCAGAACTAGATTACAGACAATATAATGTAAAACTTTTTTATAAAGACTTGATGACTGACCCAAGGCAAAGTTTGTCCAAAGGACCCTATGTAGGAGAAATCTTGCATGCACCTCAGGCTCTGAGTTGCTCCCAGAAGCAGATTTAGTAGGAGCAATATCTTTTCTCTCCTTCAAACAACCTCCTGTTGTACAGAGTGAAGTAAGTCAGAAAGAGAAAAACAAATATTGTTTATTAATGTATATATACAGAATCTAGACAAATAGCACTGATGAACCTATTTACATGGAAGGAAGGGATGTGCAGACTTGGAGAATGGACTTGTGGACACAGTAAGGGAAGGAAAGAGAAGGGGAGAAGAGGGTAGGATGAACTGAAAAAGTAGCATTAACACATACACAGTATCCTGTGTAAAATAGCTAGCTAGTGGGAAGCTGCTGTATAACACAGGGAGCCCAGCCTGGTGATCTGTGAAAGCTGGGATGTAAGTGGGGAGGGAGGCTCAAATGGGAGGAGATACATATGTATATGCTGTCTATATATGTATATATTTGTGTGTGTATGTGTGTGCATAGATATAATTATGACTGATGCACTTTGCTGTATGGCAGAAACCAACACAACGTTGTAAAGCAATTATCCTCCAATTAAAAGCATAATAGAAATCCTCCTACAGACAACAAAAATGATGAGGAGAGGATAGGCAGTAGCAATTTTTCCTGGACAGGGGAGGCTGGGTGGGGGCAGGTGATAACTGGAAGGTCTTAGACTTGGTTCTTTGTGTCCACAGGTCATAACATGAAGTGATTTGGTTCATATCTTCCCATTTTCAAAGCCAGCCTTCAAACTCCCAGTTAGCTAATGAGCTTAGTGAGAAATCAATATCACAGACAGAGGAGCTGACCAGGAATTGGAATGATTCAAAAGCTGTGAAATGTGTAAACCTTAGATAAGTTGTTCTGAAAAAGGATCTTTGACATTACAAAAGTTTCTGGAGAGGATAAATTTGTTTGCCCAAATTAAAAGAGAAAACAGATTAAATAACAGAATGATAGCACTAAAATAAACTGGTAATTTGAAAAATCAAGTTAAGGAAACCCATATCACCCCCAGCGCAGGTGATAAAAGAGATGGAAATATATGAGAAATTTTAAGGAATATGGAGATTCATAAAGATAAACTCAGGCTTAACAGATGGTGCTAGTGGTAAAGAACCTGCCTGCCAATGCAGGAGACAAAAGAGATGTGGGTTTGATCCCTGGGGTGGGAAGATCCCCTGGAGGAAGGCATGGCAACCCACTCTAGTATTCTTGCCTGGAGAATCTCCTGGACAGTGGAGCCTGGTGGGTTATAGTTCATAGGGTTACAAAGAGTCAGACATGACCATAGAGACTTAGCTTGCATGTATGCAAGGATAATCTCGATATGAAAGTCACTCAGTCATATCCAAATCTGTGATCCCATAGGCTAGACAGTCCATGGAATTCTCCAGGCCAGAATACTGGAGTGGGTAGTTGTTCCCTTCTCCAGGGGATCTTCCCAACCAAGATATTGAATCCAGGTCTCCTGCATTGCAGGCAGATTCTTTGCCAGCTGAGCCACCAGGGAAGCCCAAGTATACTGAGGTGGGTAGCCTATCAGTTCTCCAGTGGATCTTCCTGACCCAGGAATTGAACCAGGGTCTCCTGCATTGCAGGCAAATTCTTTGCCAACTGAACTCCAGGGAAGCCCATATACACTTGATGGGCTACAGGTAAATAAAGATGTGAGGCCAGCCAGTTGACCTGTGGCAAAGAATGACACAGATCAGAACAGTCCACCCACTATGGCAGGGTAATGGTGAAAACCCCAGGTCATACACAATCTTGGAATTACACAACTCCAAACACCACCAAAAGACCTGAATATTCCCAGAATATAAAGCTGGCTGCATAAATACTCATGAGAGATCACTAAATGATAAACAATTTACATAACAATAAATGATTTATTTTCAAAAGCACTGGACTGAAGAAGTTAATGCAACAACTTTAAAATTCTGAGGGAAAATTGTTTTTAAGATACAAACACAATTATCAATTGAGTATAAGGCTAAGCATAAGATTTTTTACATTCAGATTCTTAGGATGCTGTTTTCCACATGTTTGTATAGATACATATTTTCTTTTCTTTTTTTTTTTTCTTTCATTGACCAAACTCTGTTCAGGTTTCCTTGAACTCTTGCTATGGTCTGTATCCCCACAAAATTCCTATGTTGGAAATCTAACCCCCAAAGATGATGCCATTAGGAGGTGAGATCCTTGGGAGGTGATTAGGTCATGAGAGAGGAGCCATCATGCATAGGATAAGTGTTCCTGATATTGCTCCCTCACCTCTTTCACTGTGTAAGGATATAAAAAAAAAAAAAAAAATCCTGCCATCTGTGAAGCAGGAAGCGCTCACCAAACACTGAATCTGAGGTCACCTTGGTCCTGGACATCCCAGAATCCAGAACTGTGAGAGGTAAGTGCCTGCCTGCTTTTTATTAGCCACCCAGCCTATGGTATATTTAATACGTGCCCAAATGTACTAGGGCAGCCATTTCTCAACTAGATCCTGACTTTGGGGCTTCCGTGTTTCTCTTCCTTGTCCAATTTTATCAAGAATGCTGTTAAGTCATTTTAGCTAGCATCCCCATCCTCAATATCTGCTCTGACCATATTCCTCATCCTCCACCACCCCACAGATGATGTCTGATCACCATGATCTTCAGCAAGACTCTCATTAGGTCAGTGTAAGCAGAACCCCTCTTACCCTCAATGTTTCCTCTTAGTAATTTCCATCCACTGACCATGCTTCTTAGCCTAAATCCCCACCTGCCCATGTTGTTGTCAACTAAAAAATATTTTTGCAACCTAATAATTGTCAATTACAATTTATTCGACCAGGATTTTAAGGTCTTCAAGCTCAGGAGGCAGCATGTCAAGTAACACCAAAAGAACTTCTCTAAAGAGGTGAGGGGATAGGGGAAGCCAAGATATATAGGAGTTTTTGCAACACTAGGCAGGTAGTCTGAGCATCAAAAGATTATTGTTAATTTAAGAAAATTAGACATGTCAAGTTAAGAAATTTAGTACTTTTCTATGTATGGGAAGATGTAAGAATCTGGGCTTAGTGAAATAATTCCTTTAACATGCACTTCTTCTATTTGGGGCCAGTATCCTATATTTTTATATCCTGAGTTTCCTCAGGGCTCACCAACTCACCTTCCACCAGTGGCTACAATCACTGATGACTGTGACATATTTTGTTTACTGATAGGTCAGGAAATATTCCATTTATCACTGTGCTAGGAGATGAACTTAGTCTCTCTCCTTTATTTTAGATCCCATTGCAGAGCCCTTATACCCGTCATGTTAGACTCCCTTGAGTAAAGCCTTTCTTACAATCTTTAAAGAGCACCCTAATATTTTTCATTAACATTTACTGTGTGTGTATGTCACTAAATTTATGAGAAAATATAGGAAAATATTATTTTGTGAGGCATATGAGCTATAAACAGACATTTGAAAAATCCAAAGGTTTTTGAATTTTTACTTTTATTCTGTTTTTCTTCTAGAAGCAGGACTTGACCTCACGGGTTTACATTGTTTTTTATGTAGTTAATCATCTTGCTGATTCTGAGGTGATTTTTACTATTCTTGTAATCATTATATTATATATATTGTTTGCTAAAAATCACCGTCAGCTTATAGGGAAAATGTTCATAGGGAAAATGTTCTGTGTTATTGCTAAAGAACTTATAGAAGTGAAATTACAATATAGGAGCACTATAATCTGTATTGTATTATATTCTTTGCTGATTTGCATTAATATTACACTTGTTTTGATTCCTCTTTCCCATATATATGAATAAGCCGTGAAAAAAGAGATTATTCCCTGTGCTCACCCCCTCCCCCACCATAAATCTATTTCTACAAAACAACGAAACAATTTGACTCAATTCCCAAAGTTTTAGTCTATGGAGAGAATGTTTTGCTCAGCCTGTACATGTCTTGATAAGATTGTTCTATTGAATAACCCAAATGCTAGCTAAGGTCACCCTGTTCTTTACAATTTAAATTAAATTGCCTCTATTACCCAATTCCTCTGGGACTTATATGTTTCATGGACATTTCAGACTCCTCTGTTCCTGTTTCAATCTCATCTCACTCTTGCTTTATTTCAATTGACTGCCAATTCTTTTTACTCTATTATGCAGAAAAATTGAGATCTTCACTTTGTACTTGTATTGTTTCTGCCTTTGTATATCAAAAGACTCTTTAAAGTTTCTGCTAAAACAAAGGACTGTGGGCTCTGGGCCACACTTTTAAGCAGAAGGAAGGAATGTCTGTAGCTTTGAAATATAAAACTTTTATATTCCTCTTCTACCCTCAAATGTCTATAAATGAACAGCAGCACCATATGTTGAGTGTAAGTTTCAAGATATGAGAATTATACTACTCATGACCACTCCCTACTCCTTAGAAAACAAAAGGAGTATTTTGTCCACTGCACTAATGATCAGTTAATGTATAAATAATGCTTACTAGTTAGTGTTTGCATGTAAATATAGCAAGGTTTTCAACCCAGTGGCAAAGAACAGAAATATGCCAACTAACATTTGGCACCTTCCATCTGCCTCTGTGAGGATTAAGTCACCAGCAAATGCATTTGCTGAACTTCAACAACACCAAAAGCAGTTCAGGGTAGAGATTAGAAATGAGGCATGTTGTGCTCTGGGAACAACTAGCAGAGCAGGCCTTCGGATAGTTAGATCTTTTAAGGAAAGAATTTTATGAGCCCAATGTATTGCATCTTCTCATATCTAGAAAGTTACTAAAATCATAAACAGTGACGTCTGCTCCTCATTACTAGCAGCAAGTCTTGGCCAAAGTATGTGCATGACTACTCATACCCTTTTCACTAATGAGTGTACGCTTACCTCTTTGGAACAGCTCCTGAGAGCTATGAGAGGCTGTTACCTGGATGACAGTCCTCATTTTCTTCAAAATAAAACTTAACTTACAAGTTTTCAACTCTCACATTGTGCATATATAATATTTTTTTAAGTAGACACACAAGGAATATGTGCTTGGATATGTCTGATAAGCTAATTTTGAAGCCCACTGGTGGGTGAGACTGTAAAGATATCTGAGTTGTATAATATAGTGATTTAAGATAATTTTGCTATTAGTATTCAAGGTCAAAAATATTAGAAGAATTACAGAAAAGCAAGATTCAATATATCTGTCAAAATATAGTTTACCATGAAAAGTTACTTATTACTAATTGGTTTGAAATATTGAAACATTAAGCATATGCTCAATGGGGCTTACACATCAAAACTTGCACACAATCTGTTCATGTGAATTGTCTCCTGAATATATGGAGTGATGTGGTATGCTTAATGAGCAATGAATTTAAAGAAGTTTTGTTGAGCATGAAAAGTGTAAGGGTCAGGAGGTCCAACTGATGAGAAAAAGAAGCATTTGATCAGAAGTTCAATATGAGAGATAGATTCATTTTCAACTCAGTATGAGCTCTTTGGTTCTGCTTTCCATCTGTGGAGTTCCTAAGAAAGCGCCAATGGCATTTCAGCACTAAAAATAGCCTGTCACGGCCAGGTTGAAAGGAGAATTGACAGGGAGAGTTAATTGCTATCTAAAAAATGACATTTGAGAAAACAAGTTGCTTTTTTCCCATACAGAATTTACAACTCACTTCTCAATGACTACAACTTCATTTTATGCAGCTTCTTTGGGTCTTTCTCAGAGCATTTTAAATAAAACAATTAACTTCAAGTAAAAATATGCACAGAGCACTGAATTTTAGTTTTAATGTTCTCACTCAGTAGCTGAATGACTTTGTATAAATTGCCCAAACTTTAAAACAATGCAAAACCCATCTATTGAAAAATATATCATATGTGAGGCTCATTACAGCCTTGGAATTCTACAGTCAGACTGCTGTCTGTGAAATTAAAGATGATTTAACTTATATGAGTTTGTTTTCCTGAGATTGAAGGCTGTGTCTGTCCAGATCTAACAAGGAAAGCAGAAATGTACATTTCTGATAGAGGGTATTTAGTACAGGGAATAGTGATACAGAATTTGTAAGACTGAACTAGCAATAAGGAGACTGAACTGCTGTGTTTGGACCTGTAAGGAAAACACAATATCAATTACTTGGAGGATTAAAATAAAAAAAAAACAAAAACAAAAACAGAATATGAACCCGTGGCTGTTGGAACCTCATAACCAATAATGAGAACACCAGAATTGTTAAGAGTCTTCTCCCTTCTTCCCTCCCTCTTTCCCTCTAGGATCTCCCATGCAGGCTCCACCAGGAATCTGAGGCTGAAAGAGCATGGGAAATGGAGTCTGCAAATCCCAATCCAGTCTCACATACACACTGTAAGTAAGGATGGAGTTGATGTGGAGAAAAGCTGGGTAAACAAATACATGGGGAGAAGACTTGCCTTTTCTTCAATGAGTCTACCTGCCAATTAATGTTCAGAACACAAGGGCCCTAAGTTATTTATTGACTTGTGTGCAGTCAGTGAACCCAACATGGCAAATTAAATAATGGGAGGAAAAACTCTACCATAAATTGGACTATAGGACGCATAACATACTGCAACATTTTTCAGCTAATGTGGTCATTTCTGTCAATGTATTGAACACATATGAGAATTAAATTATCTTTCACTGAATAAAGAAAAAGAAAAAGGGAAGAGCAGGTTGCCCTATGTCAACTTTATAAGACAGATGCTTCTGGTTATCTAGGAGTAGATTTTTGTCCATATAGCATATAGGAAAGCATAATTTGTGGAAAACATATTGAATTCTAATAAAAAAAAGTTTTTCAAAGTGATGAAATAAAGTCATTAATAAAAGACTAAGTAGGTGCCTTATGACATGAAAACTATGCTTCATGGATTAATTAGCAGAAAAAAAAAAAAAAGTTTTTATTCTTAATCCTAGAGCTGATGAATGGCCATGGGGGTGACCCAGGAATTGTGTTTCTCTACATTAGCCATTCATCTATGCAGTGTCACTGCTCCTGCCCATCTGTTGATTTCATTTCTTTTTGAAGGCCATTTGCTCTTTTTATACTGCATTATCCAAATATTTGATTTCAAAGGTTTTTTTTTTTTCTTCTTCTTCATTTTCTTGGACACAAACAGTTGTACTACTTTTGCATTCAAACAGCAATTTTTGGATTGTATTTTTGGTATGAGACAAAATGTTATGCAGAGATGAGATATATGAGTTGAAGTGCAGGGAAAGCACTGTGGTCTGTGTGCCCAGCCTCCTTTTGCTTCAGGCACCCTGGAAGCACTGTTTAGTGCCTCAGGGTTTGGAGAAAAACTGCTCAAGAGCCACTGTTCTACAGAACAGTCTGTTACATTATGGATTATAGTGTGTTAGTACACTTTCTAGTAAAATATGCAATCACACTTAAGGACTTTAAAAACATGAATTTGCAATAAGACCAACTTAAAGATCACTAATTTTACCTTTATTAAATTATTTCTAAATTAAATTTGGTTTAATTTGCATTTCAACAAACAAAAGATTAGGCAGTCCTTCTACCCTCAAAATTATAGGACGGTAAGTGAGGTAAAATCACTTTCCTATTATGCTTATTTAATATTATGTACAGTTTAATGAGATAGAGTTCTGTTCATGATTTGGTTATATTAGCAGTGGTTACCTAGTATTTTCTTTTTTTTTTTTTCAGCTACATTGCATTGAGTGTAGGATCTTAGCTCCCCAACCAGAGATAGAAACCGCATTGGAAGCAAGGAGTCTCCCTCTGGACCACTAGGGAAGTCCACCTACTATTTTCTTTTGACTTTAATTTTTAATTAGTTTATTTTTTAAATCTGTTGTTTAATTGGAGGAAAATTGCATTACAATTTTGTGTTGATTTCTGCCAAACAGTGCAAATCAGCAATAATTATACATATATATCACTTCCCTCTTGAGCCCCCCTCTAATACTCAGTAAATATTTTAATTTACTTGATGTCACCTTTGGTTCATCAAAGTGATGACTTTGATAATTTCCCTGGTGGCTCAGACGGTAAAGCATCTTTCTACAATGTTGGAGACCGGGGTTCGATCCTTGGGTCGGGAAGATCCCCTGGAGAAGGAAATGGCAATCCACTCTAGTACGAAAATCCCATGGACAGAGGAGCCTGGTAGGCTATAGTCCATGGGGTCACAAAGAGTCGGACACAATTGAGCGAATTCACTTCACTTCACTTCCCCTTTGGTTAATTCTGCCTATTATGTCAGCAGAAATGTGGTTAAAAATCATTATGTGTTGGGAATTTTGTCATAAGAGCAAATATGCTTCCTTCCTCTCTGTCTCCAGCACCACGTTGTATAGTATTTTTTTTCTCATATAAATGGGACTACACAGCATTTGTTCTATTTTTGACAGGTTTATTTCACTTAACTATAATATTTTCTAGGCACGTCCATGTTGTAGTATGGGTCAGAATTTTGTTTCCTTTTCAGGAGTGAATAAAGAATTCTGCTAGTGCTGGAGATGCAAAAGACGCAGGTTTGATCTTTGGGTTGGGAAGATCCCCTGGATTAGGAATTGGAAACTCACTCCAATATTCTTGCCTAGAAAATTCCATGGACAGAGGAGCCTGGCAGGCTAAAGTCCTTGTGGCCACAGCTGAGCACGAACATTTCTTTGTATAGTTATATCACATTTTGATTATCCATTCTTCTATTATATATTCTTATACCAATTTCCCTGCTCAAAGAAAATTCTTTTTTTTTTTTTTCCCCAGAATAAAATTTACTATCTTGGGATAGTTTTCAGACTCTCAATTTCTTGACAAACTTATGTCCTGATATCACTTTCCAGAACTTCTGTTCCAGCAAAACTTATTTTTATACTATTTCAGATCTAAACTTTGGATCAAAACAAAGTCCATTATATGACACTCTTCATTATCCTCAAATCTGTTTAAATAACTGCCATCACTATACACTCTGCTCAGGTCCACCTCCCTTGTTCACTCAAGACTGAGGTTAGAAACCCTCCTTCTGATTTGTTGTTCCAAGCTATTTTATTTGTGAGTCCCTCTGGCCATCAGCCTATCCCTGAGGATATCATTCCTAAAGCTGCTTGGCTACTTTGTACTGTTAATAGTATGTCTGCCATTTCAGTCCAGACATCATCTTCCCAATTAATCCCTCTGCATTTCAGGGAATTTTCCTTGGATTTTCCTTCTTCACTTCTCAGCTATGACATATCAGCACCCATAGTTTCTCTTCGGAAATATTTTGACCTACCTGCCTCTTATCCTCCAGTAAGATCAGTCACCTGTTACTGTGTTCTCCAGGAACACTGAGGTCACATCTCTATGATAGCATTTGTATTGCAGAACATGCTCCAGCTCAGATACTCACATACTGTGAACTTTTTAAAGGCAAACAACCTGCCTGGACCCACTTTTTTTCAGAGTTCTTTTGTGTCTGGCAAATATTTGCTGTGATTGTTTTCTCCATATGGAGGCCAAAGAAAACATACTGATTGATTTCAGGTGGGAAAAAACTAATCTTGCAGATATATTGCACTTCTGTCTCTGATGATTATTTGGGAAGCTTATATGTGTCAATATTTTGATAATAAGCTGGGGGTTGCACAGGTGAGTAACTCATGGCCTCCTTCTTTAAGAATTTAGACTATATATATAAAAAAAGAACTTTTAATTCCAGTGCTTGAATGAGTTAAGTGCCTATTATGTACAACAGGCTGCTATGAGAAGGAGAACACTGTAATGATTGCATTAATCATTTGATTGATCAACTGATTTAGCACAGAGTATTTTAGGAAAGTCTTTGAACAAGTGGTAATAGTTGAATGTCAGATGGTTCAAATTCACATACATAGATGGAGAAGACAAAGGACATATGAACAAAGGGTTGGAGACTGGAAAGTGCCCTGTTGGGTGCAGGAAGGCAGAGAATGCATCTGCAGTGCCTTGGGTGGTAGTTCTGGTGGTTCCTGGTAGAAACATGCAGAAAGATTTTGAAGAGGAAGGTGACAGCACAGAGAGATGACTTGTTAGGTAGGCAAATCCCATCTACTCTTTCCTCCTCACACTCAAATATCTCAACAATTTTTCTTCCATCTATACAGAGAGTTAATAACAATATTGAGCACCTAAGAAGAAGTGTAAGGCAATGATCACACCATAGAAAAATGCTGTGCTATTGCTGAAGGGTGATTTCTATACCCCAGTAATTCTACAGCCTTCAGAACAAGAGACAAGAATGCTTATTTTCCTGATTGTCTTGGAACTTTGCCACGCTGAATGATTCTAGCAGAGAAAGATGCAGAGCGTGAGTGTCTGATGAGGAACAAACGAAAGCAGTGCTGATGCAGGAAGGCTGGAGCTGGAAAGGACCAAAGAGCATCAGTGAACACAGTGGAAGGAAGCAGACTGCTCAGCCTTTGGTTGACCATAGTTCTAGGGCTCCGGTTAAGCCCTGCCTGCACTGCTTGGTTCATTTTTGGCAGTTTACCTGGGCTCTCCCTGCCAAGCTCTGTTTCAAATTCCAGCTCTCCTCAGCTAACCAGCGACTGTTTTTCTCGAATTCAAATCACTTCTCTACACTGGGAAAAGGTGACTAATGAAAAAGCTTACATGCTTTTTAGAGGCTTGTAATAGGAATTACTGGGAATATGTGAAGCAAAGGACCAGGAATATAAACTAATTTTACTTGCAGTCAGAAAAGTTTTGACAGATCAGATATGGCAGAGATTTTTTGTTTGTAAGAGAGTTGTGATGACTATACTTGAGACACCTACTCTGGGAAAGTTCTATTTTGAAACTTGTGATACTCTTCTGCTTATTCATTTTATCATGCTCCATCTATTCCTTGGTAAACATTAAGATAAAATGAGTCACTAAGAAAGGTGATAGAAGCAAGTTTTGATGCTGTAAAGAGCAATATTGCATAGGAACCTGGAATGTTAGATCCATGAATCAAGGCAAATTGGAAGTGGTCAAACAGGAGATGACAAGAGTGAACGTCGATATTCTAGGAATCAGTGAGCTAAGATGGCCTGGAATGGGTGAATTTAACTCAGATGACCATTATATCTACTACTGTGGGCAGGAATCCCTCAGAACAAAAGGAGCAGCCATCATAGTCAACAAAAGAGTCCGAAATGCAGTACTTGGATGCAATCTCATAAATGACAGAATAATCTCTGTTCATTTCCAAGGCAAACCATTCAATATCACAGTAATCTANGAACTAAAATGGACTGGAATGGGTGAATTTAACTCAGATGACCATTATATCTACTACTGCGGGCAGGAATCCCTCAGAAGAAATGGAGTAGCCATCATGAGCAACAAAAGAGTCCAAAATGCAGTACTTGGATGCAATCTCAAAAATGACAGAATAATCTCTGTTCATTTCCAAGGCAAACCATTCAATATCACAGTAATCTAAGTCTATGCCCCAACCAGTAATGCTGAAGAAGCTGACATTGAACAGTTCTATGAAGACCTACAAGACCTTTTAGATCTAACACCCAAAAAAAGGTATCTTTTTCATTATAGGGGACTGGAATGCAAAAATAGGAAGTCAAGACACATCTGGAGTAACGGGCAAATTTGGCCTTGGAGTACAGAATGAAGCAGAACAAAGGCTAATAGATCTCTGCTAAGAGAATACACTGGTCATAGCAAACATCCTATTCCAACAATACAAGAGAAGACTCTCCACATGGACATCACCAGATGTTCGACACCAAAATCAGATTGATTATATTCTTTGCAGCCAAAGATGGAGAAGCTCTATACAGTCAACAAAAACCAGACCAGGAGCTGACTGTGGCTCAGATCATGAACTCCTTATT
>SJYX01020702.1:418004-476995 GCA_006410675.1 Oreotragus oreotragus
TTTCAAATCCTGAAAGATGATGCTGTGAAAGTGCTGCACTCAATATGCCAGCAAATTTGGAAAACTCAGCAGTGGCCACAGGACTGGAAAAGGTCAGTTTTCATTCCAATCCCAAAGAAAGGCAATGCCAAAGAATGCTCAGACTACCGCACAATTGCACTCATCTCACATGCTAGTAAAGTAATGCTCAAAATTCTCCAAGCCAGACTTCAGCAATACGTGAGCCGTGAACTCCCTGATGTTCCATCTGGTTTAAGAAAAGGCAGAGGAACCAGAGATCAAGTTGCCAATATCTGCTGGATCATGGAAAAAGCAAGAGAGTTCCAGAAAAACATCTATTTCTGCTTTATTGACTATGCCAAAGCATTTGTGTGGATCACAATAAACTGTGGACAATTCTGAAAGAGATGGGAATACCAGACAACCTGCCCTGCCTCTTGAGAAACCTATATGCAGGTCAGGAAGCAACAGTTAGAGCTGGACATGGAACAACAGACTGGTTCCGAATAAGAAAAGGAGTACGTCAAGGCTGTATATTATCACCTTGCTTATTTAACTTACCCTATTTAGTGTGATACAAATTTAGATTACAATATGGTTTATGTTTTATACTCATATAACATTGGCTTTACTTCATCCTTGACAAACAAAAATACAATCTTATATTCATAAAATATTTAAAATCTCACTGTAGCATCATCTGGGTATAAAAATAAAACCATGATAGAATCATTCAAACTTTTTTACTAAACCAAAATTGAGGGGTAGTTAAGGAGTTTGAGATGGACATGCACACACTGCTATGTTTGAAACTGATAGCAATCAATAACCTATTCTATAGTACATGGAACTCTGCTCAATGTTATGAGGCAACCTGGATGGGAGGGGCATTTGGAATAGAATGGATATATGTTTAAGTATGGATAAATCCCTTTACCTTTCACCTGAAACTATTACAACATTGTTAAGAGGCTATTACAAAAAAAAGTTTTTCTTTTTTATTTCTTACAATGACATATAGTCCAAATGACTATAAATCCAATATACTTTACTATGAGAAACCAAATACAATTGGCAAAAATCACCCTTTAACAGTTTAATATATGTAACAAACTCCAAAAATTTTGAGTGCTTAAAAAATTGAAAATTTTTCTAAACCAATGAACTAAAATAGAATAAGAATATGGATTTCAGTAGAAAAATATAAAAAAGGTATATTTGTAGAAAAAATATGCAAAAGTATTCAAATCTTACAGAAAAGGAATCATAAATGACATATGAAAATGAAAACTGCAACAAGATCACTCATGACAAGAGTATGTGAATCTAAACTTTCAGTTCAGTTCAATTCAGTTGTTCAGTCATGTCCCACTCTCTGTGACCCCATAGACTGCAGCATGCCAGGCTTCCCCGTCTATCATCAACTCCCAGAGCTTACTGAAAGTCATATCCATTGAGTCGGTAATGCCATTCAACCATCTCATCCTCTCTTGTCCCCTTCTCCTCTGGACTTCAATCTTTCCCAGCATCCCAGTTTTTCCAGTGAGTCATTTATTTGCATCAGGCGGCCAAAGTATTCAAGTTTCAGCTTCAGAATCTAGACAATACTATTTTCAAGTGACTCTTTGTGAATAACTGAACAGTGATTGGAGGATCAGTAACGTGATATTTTTTGAGGGTGGTTTCTTAGGTCTGTCAAAGTTAAATGATCAGTCTGTTTTAACTACAAAAAATTCCACATTGGGCTTTTAATATATATAACATATTATTATTAATCAAGATTGCCAGGAGAAATATCAATAAGCTCAGATATGCAAATGACACCACACTTATGGGAGAAAGCAAAAAAGAATGAAAAAGCCTCTTGATAAAAGTGAAAGAGGAGAGTGACAAAGTTGGCTTAAAACTAAACATTCAGAAAACTAACAATGAATCTGCCACGGGTGTACACGAACTCCCAATGTATGCCAAAACCAATAGAGTACTGTAAAGTAAAATAAAGTAAAATGGAAGCTCTAAAAAAAATATCTTCAAGTTAGACTATCCTTATAGANAGTTGGCTTAAAACTAAACATTCAGAAAACTAACAATGAATCTGCCACGGGTGTACACGAACTCCCAATGTATGCCAAAACCAATAGAGTACTGTAAAGTAAAATAAAGTAAAATGGAAGCTCTAAAAAAAATATCTTCAAGTTAGACTATCCTTATAGAAAAATTAAATAATTATATGCAAATAAAAAAATAATAAAAAAAGAAAACTAACAATGGAAACAATGACAAACTTTATTTTTCTGGGCTCCAAAATCAATGCAGATGATGACTGCAGCCATGAGATTAAAAGATGCTTACTCCTTGGAAGGAAAGCTATGAGCAACCTAGACATTTCTCCAAAGAAGACATACAGATGGCTAATAAACACATGAAAAGTTACTCAACATCACTCATCAGAGAAATGTAAATCAAACCACAATGAGGTACCATTGCATGCCAGTCAGAATGGCTGCTATCCAAAAGTCTACAAGCAATAAATGCTGGAGAGGGTATGGAGAAATGAAAACCCTCTTACACTGTTGGTGGTAATGTAAACTAGTATGGCTACTATGGAGAACAGTGTGGAGATTCCTTAAAAACTGGAAATAGAACTGCCATATAACCCAGCAATCGCACTGCTGGGCATACACACTGAGGAAACCAGAACTGAAAGAGACACGTGTACCCCAATGTTCATTGCAGTACTGTTTATAATAGCCAGGATATGGAAGCAATCTAGATGTCCATCAGCAGATGAATGGATAAGAAAGCTCTGGTACATATACACAATGGAGTATTACTCAACCATTAAAAAGAATGCATTTGAATCAGTTCTAATGAGGTGGATGAAACTGGAACCTATTATACAGAGTGAAGTAAGCCAGAAAGAAAAACACCAATACAGTGTACTAACACATATATATGGAATTTAGAAAGATGGTAATGATAACCTTATATGAGAGACAGCAAAAGAGACACAGATGTATAGAATAGTCTTTTGGACTCTATGGGAGAGGGAGAGGGTGGGGTGATTTGGGAGAAGGGCATTGAAACATGCATAATATCATATATGAAATGAATCACCGGTCCAGGTTTGATGCATGATACAGGATGCTTGGGGCTGGTGCACTGGGATGACCCAGAGGGATGGTATAGGGAGGGAGGTGGGAGAGGGGTNTGGGAGAGGGAGAGGGTGGGGTGATTTGGGAGAAGGGCATTGAAACATGCATAATATCATATATGAAATGAATCACCGGTCCAGGTTTGATGCATGATACAGGATGCTTGGGGCTGGTGCACTGGGATGACCCAGAGGGATGGTATAGGGAGGGAGGTGGGAGAGGGGTTCAGCATGGAGAACACGTGTACACCTGTGGCAGATTCATGGCAAAACCAATACAATATTGTAAAGTAATTAGCCTCCAATTAAAATAAATAAATTTATATTAAAAAAAAAAAGCAGAGACATTACTTTTCCAACAAAGGTCCGTCTAGTGAAAGCTATTGTTTTTCCAATAGTCACGTATGGGTGTGAGAGTTGGACTATAAAGGAAGTTGAGTACCAAAGAATCAATGCTTTTGAATTGTGGCATTGGAAAAGACTCTCGAGGGTCCCTTGGAATGCAAGGAGATCCAACCAGTCCATCCTAAAGGCAATTAGTTCTGAATATACATTGGAAGGACTGATGCTGAAGCTGAAACTCCAATATTTGGCCACCTGATGTGAAAAACTGACTCAATAGAAAAGACCCTGATGCTGGGAAAGATTGAGGGCGGGAGAAGAAGGGAACGACAGAGGATGAGATCGTTGCATGACATCACTGACTCAATGGACATGAGTTTCAGTAAGCTCTGAGAGTTGATGGACAAGGAAGGCTAGCGTGCTACAGTCCATGGGATCACAAAGAGTTTATAGAAAAGACCCTGATGCTGGGAAAGATTGAGGGCGGGAGAAGAAGGGAACGACAGAGGATGAGATCGTTGCATGACATCACTGACTCAATGGACATGAGTTTCAGTAAGCTCTGAGAGTTGATGGACAAGGAAGGCTAGCGTGCTACAGTCCATGGGATCACAAAGAGTTGCACATGACTGAGCAACTGAACTGAACTGATATATATATACATACATATATATATGTATATATCATATTCCTAAAGATACTGCTCTTCTTCTGATAGTAAGAACGACAACAACATACAAGTTCATTTACAACGGATTTTTTTCATGCAAAGATGAGCAAAATAAAGAACAAAAATTGTATGAATCTAACAGAAGCAGAAGATATTAAGAAGAGGCGGCAAGAATACAAAGAGAAACTATACAAAAAAGATCTCCAGGAACCAGATAATCACGATGGTGTGATCACTTACCTAGAGCCAGACATCCTCAAATGAGAAGTTAACTGGGCCTTAGGAAACATCACTATGAACAAAGCTATTGGAGGTGATGGAATTCCAGCTGAACTATATAAATCCTAAAAGATGATGCTGTGAAAGTGCTGTACTCAATAGGACAGCAAATTTGGAAAACTCAGCAGTGGCCACAGGACTAGAAAAGGTCAATTTTCATTCCAATTCAAAAGAAAGGCAATGCCAAAGAATGCTCAAACTACCGCACAACTGCACTCATCTCACACGCTAGTAAAGGACCCCATAGACGGCAGCCCAACAGGCTCTGCCGCCCCTGGGATTCTCCAGGCAAGAACACTGGAGTGGGTTGCCATTTCCTTCTCCAATGCATGAAAGTGAAAAGTGAAAGTGAAGTCACTGAATCGTGTCCAACTCTCAGTGACAAGGTCTGCAGCCTACCAGGCTCCTCCGTCCATGGGATTTTCCAGGCAAGAGTACTGGAGTGGGGTGCCATTGCCTTAGATCATTGAAAAAGCAAGAGATTTCCAGGAAAAAACATCTATTTCTGCTTTATTGACTATGCCAAAGCCTTTGACTGTGTGGATCACAATAAACTGTGGAAAATTCTGAAAGAGATGGGAATACCAGACCACCTGACCTGCCTCTTCAGAAATCTATATGCAGGTCAGGAAGCAACAGTTAGAACCTGTCTCTTATACACATCTAGATGTGTATAAGAGACAGGATGTTAATAATGAGGAAGACTATGCATGTAAGAGTATGCAGAAAATTTTTGTGCCAATTTCTCAATTTTTCTGTGCATGTAACCTGGTCTAAAAAAATTAAAGACCCCATAACTTGAAGCAAGAAGTCTAACTAAAATATGTTTATATATTATTATGCTGTATAATGTCTATATTAGTTATCTCTAGAAAGAAAGAATTTAAAAAGTAATAAAATAATTCATTGCTGTCAAACAAAAAAATCTGATCAATTAAAAAAAAAAGATTTTGAGTAAATTCAATGTCTAATCTTATTTAAAAGTGCTTAAAAGAGACCAAACTGTGGATTAAGAGGATGTGAAATTCACTTNACCTAGACAGCATATTAAAAAGCAGAGACATTGCTTTACCAACAAAGGTCTATCTAGTCAAAGCTATGGCTTTTCCAGTAGTCGTGCATAGATGTGAGAGTTGGATTATAAAGAAAGCTGAGCACTGAAGATTTGATGCTTTTGAACCTGTTGGAGAAGACTCTTAAGAGTCTCTTGGACTGCAAGGAGATCTAACCAGTCCATCCTAACGGAGATTAATCCTGACTGTTCATTGAAAGGACTGATGTTGAAGCTGAAACTCCAATACTTCGGCCACCTGATGTGAAGTACTGACTCATTTGAAAAGCCCCTGATGCTGGGAAAGATAGAGGGCAGGAGGAGAAGGGGACAGCAGAGGATAAGATGGTTTAATGGCCTCCCTGATTCAATGCACGTGCATTTGGGTAAACTCCAGCAGTTGGTGATGAACAGGGAGGCCTGGAGTGCTGCAGTCCATGGGGTCACAAAACCTTGGACACTACTGAGCAACTGAACTGAGTGTTGAATTTACAAGTGTATGGACATGTACAAATATTTCTGACAAAGAAGCTTGAAGTTTACTATAAACATTTTTAAATATTATATTTTCTCTGATTCAGCAATTCATCTTTTGGAAACCAGTTCCATTTAAGCATCTTGTCAATGACAAAGATTTGCCTATATGGGACATTTTGCAATATTATTCACAGTAATATTTTTCTTTTAAAGACAACAACCAAAATGTCTAAAAAAGAAATGTATGATTAAAATGCAGTAAGATCAGTATGAGATCTCTAGAAATGTAAAATAAACATAAAAATATTGAGTTTGAATATATTTCAGTATTTCAAATTTATAGTAATTTCCATTTTCCTTTGGTATTCCTTGCTTGTTTTGAGATTGTCCATATTGAAGATTCAGTATACACAATGATAAAGCATAGTCTGAGAAAACTTTTTATTTATATGTTTTCTTTTCTTTTTTAAATTTTATTTTATTTTACAATACTGTTTTGGTTTTGCCATATATTGACATGAATCTGCCACGGGTGTACATGAGCTCCCAATCCCGAACCCCTCCTCCCACCTCCTACCCCATATCATCTCTCTGAATCATCCCCGTGCACCAGCTCCAAGCATCCTGTACCCTGTATCAAACATAGACTGGCACTTCATTTTTTACATGATAGTATACATGTTTCAATGCCATTCTCCCAAATCATTCCACCCTCTCCCTCTCCCTCAGGGTCCAAAAGTCTGTTCTACACATCTGTGTCTCTTTTGCTGTCTTGTATACAGTGTCATCATTACCATCTTTCTAAATTCCATATATATGTGTCAGTATACTGTATTGGTGTTTTTATTTCTGGTTTACTTCACTCTGTATANATCATTCCACCCTCTCCCTCTCCCTCAGGGTCCAAAAGTCTGTTCTACACATCTGTGTCTCTTTTGCTGTCTTGTATACAGTGTCATCATTACCATCTTTCTAAATTCCATATATATGTGTCAGTATACTGTATTGGTGTTTTTATTTCTGGTTTACTTCACTCTGTATAATCAGCTCCAGTTTCATCCATCTCATTAGAACTGATTCAAATGTATTCTTTTTAGTGGCTGAGTAATATTCCATTCTGTATATGTACCATGGCTTTCTTATCCATTCATCTGCTGATGGACATCTAGGTTGCTTCCATGTCCTGGTTATTATAAACAGTGCTTCAATGAACATTGGGGTACATGTGTCTCTTTCAATTCTGGTAGTTTTCAATATAAGTTTCTTTCTTTTTTCATACCAGATGTAAATCTCTTACCTTAATATGTTCAATTGTAAATTTAAAAATCAACTATAAATTTAATAATCCAAGAAATATACACTTTTGGATATTTAAATGCTGATGTTTTAAAATGTTTTCTTATCTGAATTCCATGAAGATATATCCAGGTATTATATTCACGGCTATCAACCTTCATGGATTTGTTCTTTCTTTTACTTGTATTGCAATGTTTTCTGCTATAATTTTGTTAGCCAGAAATGTATCTCGATTTTTTTCCCTTTGTTTTACTTTAAACACTTGGAGGACACCAAGAAAGTTTAATATTTTTGAATCACACCATAAAATTGAAACTTTTTGTGTATTCAGATTTTATAGATTTATCTACTGGATGTTAGGTTAAAAAGTGAAGTATTATGTAGATGTTTGTTTTAGCCTGCAAATGAAAAGTATAAAACAATTTACTTGATACTATAAGATTTATGATAGTTTTTAAATCTTCTTCTCAAAAGAAGTATCTTAAAGTATAAAGACATTGTTTTTAAATTTTCTCTGCTGCTGCTGCTAAGTCACTTCAGTCGTGTCCGACTCTGTGTGACCCCATAGACGGCAGCCCACCAGGCTCCCCCATCCCTGGGATTCTCCAGGCAAGAATACTGGAGTGGGTTGCCATTTCCTTCTCCAATGCATGAAAGAGAAAAGTGAAAGTGAAGTCGCTCAGTCTGTCCGACTGTTAGCGACCCCATGGACTGCAGCCCACCAGGCTACTCCATCCATTGGATTTTCCAGGCAAGAGTACTGGGGTGGGGTGCCATTGCCTTCCCCGTTGTAGGAAAGCAAGGACTGTATAACATGTGCTTGTCACACTGCATTCTTTACCTTAAAGTAGTGATTTGGCTGTTCTCTTATCCGCCCACATCTTCATCTTTACTGAGACATGGGATCCGCACCTGGTGATTCATTGAGCACGAGGTAATGTGCCATCATTCAGCTTTCAGATCTGGTGTTCTTCAGGAATAGATTCCTTTTCTAAGTTAATTACGAATCTGATTTTATAGAGAGGTTGCCTATGAATACTTCATTTGACTATGTACTTTGATGTAATTTTTTAAACTTTTTCTAGAGTGAAATGATAAAGGATTTTAGATTTCTCTAGCAAGCCACATAATACCTTCTTCTCTCATCAGTGCTTTATTCTGTTAATGGGTGTTAATGTGGTGTGACATGGAAGGCAATGGGTTTGGAAGCAGAGTTGAGTTTGAATGTTAGCTGTCCAGTTACCCAGCATGCTGCTTTGAGCAAAACCCTTAAATTCTTTGAGCTTCTGTGTTCTCAACTATAATATGGGGAGGACACATTTTTTTTTTTTTTTTTTCCTCTGAAGATTTGATATCACTTATACAAAGAGGCGGTACATAGCAAGTGCTCAATAAACGATACTTCTTATTTTGTGTAGCAGAAATACGTCTCTCCTGGTAATTAAGACCCCTGGGTTATAGTCTTGGCTATATATAAAAGTTAGATATGTCCTGATAGTCTATCAGACTTTTGTAGCCTCAATTTTATCCTCTGTAAAATGACATGAATATACCATAACATCACTGAAATCCCTTACAGACTGTAATCCAATTTAAACAATTTGTCAACCTGTAGGTATTTTGCACTTTCTACATCTAAATAAAGTGCACTGGGAGTATTCAAGATTCAGAAATGGCGCACTGACCTATGCTCTTGACCTATGAATGAGCAAGCCTTTCATTTCACAAGATTCTTCCTTTCTGTGGTTTATATGCATATCTTTAATAGGAAATTAAGGCATTTGAGACCCAAGCAGGCATTCATTTCAATGTAGATTTCAGCAAAATATAGTTTGTTAAGTTTATTAAATCATATCTTCAGGTTAAGACCCTTGGTGAAAGTAAAAGTTTTAGTCACGCAGCTGTGTCTGACTCTTTGCAATCCATGGACTGTAGCATGCCAGGCTCCTCTGTCCATGGAATTCTCCAGGAAGAATACTAGAGTGGGTAGCCATTCCCTTCTCCAGGGGATCTTTCTGACCCAGGGATCAAATCTGGGTCTCCTGCATTGCAGGTGGATTGTTTACCATCTGAGCCACCAGTATCTTTGAACAAAAAAATTGCAACCTATTGTGAAATTGGAAAGTAAAGATCCCTTAAGATGTTTTAATGGGATTTTTTTTTTTAGGGTAAATTGACATCAGTGTTGACTTTGAAAATTATGTCCACATCCTTTTAAAGAAGGAGCCCAGAAACTCATAAGCTAGGGTAGAGATGCAATTTTCTTATTTATTTCAGAGAATAGTAGTTGTTCATTTTTAAGGTGGGTTTGTCATATGGCAGCATTAAGGTAAGAAGCTTACACAAATTATACAAAGTATCATATTTACTTTTAATTGTGTGAATATGCATTGAATCCTAATATTCGTCAGGCACTGATAGTAGGAACATATGTGGATTGATGCATAAGGATGAGAAAAAATGATACCTGCCCTCAAAGAGCTTTCAGTCTGCCACCTAAAGAATGCCCTGAAGCAGCAGCAGAAGTGTCCTCTGGAGTGTCAGATGCTGTAGGAGTTCATAGACAGGTTAAGCAGGCATCTTTTGTCTCGGGTGATCTCCAAACTTTATTGCAAAGTAGGTGCTTCAGCCGAACTTTAAAATGCAGAGAAAATTTTAATTAAAAGACAGATATTATTACAAGGATATTTTGAGCTGAACGGATGGCATGAGTAAATGTGAGAGTGGAGATGTAAAAATTCCTATTTATATCAAGGAAATTAACCTACGTTAAATGTAAACTATGTCTATGATTTTAATCTTAGAAATAGTTTCAAAAATATGATTTAAGCATATTCACACTCATCTTCTAGTGAGTTTGGCTGTATTCCAAGCCCAAATAGAAAATATTAATAAAAACCTGTATGGTCACTTGAGGGCATAACTGCCCTTATTTGTACATTAAATATCAGCTGGATTCATCATTGTTTCATTTTTACTCTGACATTTTTCACATGCAGTTTTCACCAACAGACTTTTGTTTGTTTGTTTTAAGTTCTTGATTAGAAATATCACTGGCTGGGATGCCTGGAAGATAAATTAAGTTGGCTTCCTGACAGCTTCTGTTAACTAAATGTATGTAAAATATTTGTCCTGTCTTTGTGTATGTCTCAATTACTGTCATATATGTCTGGCTGGGAAGGTTGGTGAATGTACCTGTGTGTCCTAGAGGGGAAACTAGCCAAATGGTATCCCAAATGGCCAAAGCGAGGGCAGAGAGTCGGTGTGGTCAGTGTGAGGTGGAATCAGGCTCCATGAAAGGGCAGCGGTTACTCCCGAGGAGGAATGTGCATTCTGCTCCTACGGGATGGATGAAACAGTCACGTGGTTGGCGAGAAACAAAGCTGGACTCTTACTGTGCACGGTTTACAAGGAAAAAAAGAGCCTATTCTAAAATGTAGTAGGGGGGAGAAAAAGACGTCAGTGCTCTGCAGGAACTCCTACATGAAATTTTGCACGTGTATGAAAGTTATTGTGTCTATTTCTATGGCACTCCTGAATGTTGTTATACCACTTTAGATTGGTGATAGCCCTTTTCCTTTGCAAAATGCCTCAGTTTTCAAAGATGGGAATATCACTTCCATAACTTCAGTTTTCATTCTTGCAACAGTCCTAGGAGATAGAAAAGACAAATATCATCTGCATTTCTCAAAGAGGGAAAGCAGGGTAATGGTATTAAGCGGGTCTGTTAGTGGAAGGGGAGGGTCAAAAATGTTTTGTCACACAGCACAACTGATTCTCAGCTTGGAACGCCACTGGCTTTCCACAGCCAGGAGTTAGGACGCAGCTGCATCCTAGCTTCACAGCTTGCCTCAGGCCCAAGCACCTGTGTCTGCAGCGGTTGCCATCCCAGGGTGAAGTATGTATTGGCCATGGAGCTCCTGAGTTCTAGGCTCAGCTATTTGAGTTATTTGGCCCTGTCTCTTATACACATCTAATACTGGAGTGGGTTGCCATTTCCTTCTCCAATGCATGAAAGAGAAAAGTGAAAGTGAAGTCGCTCAGTCTGTCCGACTGTTAGCGACCCCATGGACTGCAGCCCACCAGGCTACTCCATCCATTGGATTTTCCAGGCAAGAGTACTGGGGTGGGGTGCCATTGCTCTAAAGTGTCTTAAAATGAGAAGATATTATATATATATATATATATATATATTCTAGAAATATATCCAGCAGAAAAAATATTATTCTACTTTAGATATTATTTTTAGCTGCAATCAGATGTTTATTTGACAGTTACAGTTTTGTTTCTCTCTACCTGAGTATGTTTCTGCAAATTTTTTGGCTATTGTATAAAGTAAATTTATAAATTTGTATACCATATACAAATAAATGACATTTATATCTGAATATTTATTATTTTTATAACAAACCTGAATATTTATAATGGACTATGTATTTTATTGTGTATTTTCATTATATTAATTTTAGTGATAATTATCAAATATATGAAAAATAAATATACTAAATATAATATAGACTCTATAATAGAATAAGGTTACTATAAACATAAATATATGAACATAAATGTAAGTCATAATTATCATATAATTCTATTCATGTGTTCTTAATATGATAGAAATTTATTTCAATTATAACTACACAAATGCTCCTTTTAGTATGTTCCAATTGTTCTGTGAAAGATAACATAAGCTTCTTTTTGACAAAAAAAGAAAGAAATATGTCAACAGAGATATTCCATCAGTTACTCAAGAGACAGTCTAGGGCTGGTACTCATAAACAAAGGCAATACTTCCCTGAGGTATTAGGTTTCCTCATTCTTCAGTGCCATTTTGTGAAGTCATTATAGTTGTGTATTTTCTGTATCTTCTGATGATACACTGCATTCTGTATTAGTTTTCCACAGCTGTTCTAACAAAATTATCACAAACTTAGTGGCTTAAAGACACAAAGAATTACCTTTTTCCAGTTCAGTAGACAAAGAGTCTGACATAGATCTCAGTGGGTAAGAGTGCATTTCTTGGCAGAGGATCTCAAAAGTAATCTGGTCATTATTCTCTGTAGTGAGCAGAGGCTAGCTGTATACCTTTGCTCCAGGCCACATCTCTCTGTCTCAAACCAGCATTATTCATAAGTTCTTTAATGCAGTCGTATATAACATCTGATTTTCCCTTCCACTTTTAAAGACTCTGCTAATTATATTGGGACCACCTGTATATAATAAAGGATTATTATTATTAATATAAAAAATTGTTACCCTTATTTGAAAGTCAAATGATTAGAAATCTTCATTTTCTTTCGCAATGTATCTGACATCTTCACAGATTCTGAGGCTTAGGATCCAGACATTTATAGGAAGACCAATTTGTCAATGTCTTTGATCAATATTATACCATTTTGCAAGTAAAGGTCTTTCACTTCTTTGCTTAGATTTATTTCTAGGCAGCCCAGGGGTTTGTGCTGGCTTCCTGGTGGATGGAGACATTTCCTGGGGGAGCAGGCTATGGACCTGGTAGTTTAAGGGTTGTTACTCAGCTGCTGGTGGGTGGCTAAGCCCCCAGAATTAATAGGCTGGAGGGGTAACTCCAAAATGGCACTTGCAAGCACCAGTGTCCTCATAGTATAATCTACTTCCAAAAATGGCTGTCACCAGCATTTGTGATCCTATAGGGTGAGGGATTGGGGGCAGGAGGAGAAGGGGATGACAGAGGATGAGATGGCTGGATGGCATCACCGACTCGATGGACGTGAGTTTGAGTGAACTCCAGGAGTTGGTGATGGACAGGGAGGCCTGATGTGCTGCGATTCATGGGGTCACAAAGAGTCAGACACAACCAAGTGACTGAACTGAACTGAGGGTGCCCCAGTGACCTTCTGCCTCCTCTGGATGCCCTCCAAGATTAGAAAGTAGGTCTGATCCAAACTGATTTCAAACTGCTGCATCTGTAGTGAGACTCCGCATGTGTGAGACTGTGCACACCCTCCAAGACTGTTGCCTTAGTCTTGTCCAGCCCTCCAGCTCTCCACTGTGCATGTCCTATTGGCCTTCAGAGCCTGTCACTCTGAACGCTCATCTTGCTGTTATAGGACCCCCTTCCTGGGGAGCCTGGAGAGGGACTTGGATACCTTTCTCCTTGAAAAGAACCTCTGCAATTGTGATGTCCCTCCCGTTTGTGGGTTATCTACCTGGAGTGTGGGTCTCCATTCATTCTATCTGGCTCACTGTTTTTCATTCTTTATATCTTTATGGAAATTCTTTTCTGCTACCCTCTGGGTTATTCTCATAGGCCATTGCTGTCTTAGTTGTATTTTGGGGTGTGTTTTCTTACTCCATATCTTAGCCATGTTTCTTGATGAGAACAGTCTATAATTTCTTTAGGATAAATTTTTTACCTTTTAGTGATAAAATGTCACACAATTAGAAACATACAATAATATATGAATATGTCAAAAAGCACAACCAGGAAAAACATATTGCTGAGTGTTGTAGAAATCTGACTAGAAATAAAGATTTTCACATGAAAGCACTTGCCTCTTAAAAATGGACAGTTTGATGAAGAAAAAGAAAACTAACAATACATTGAGACAAACCTGATTGAGAGAATAAATAGAAAATTTTGAAGTTAGATTTCCTCAGAGCATTATATAATCTTATTAAATTTGTATATATTATACTTGTGCTTATACAACAGTACCAGGAACATGCTGCTTTTCTCTGTGTCCACGCTTTTTTTTTTTTTTTTTTTTTGAGTCAGTCTGTATTGGGTTAGATCTATTAGAAGTAACAAAGGAAAGAAAGTGAGGAAAGAGACAGAAGGGATGAGAGGAATGTGGCATGGTGATAATTACAGCTTTGCTCATTGACTAGAGAGTAAGAGTTCAGGAGACGTTCTCCTTCTATTCTTAAATTAAGCAGTGGTAATGAAATAATTAATTAATCACTGATTAATGCATTTTGCAAGTGAGTGAACTGATGCTATGACACAGGACAGTCTGGTCCAGATCATGTAGTTGAAAAGGAGAATGAACAATCATTCAAGCTCAGACCTCCTAGTTTTGCAGATTCTGCTTCTTCCGTATCCTGATGCCACAGGCAGCAGAAAGACAGCAGTCATCACTCCTTCCACCTAGAATGCTCTAAGCATCACAGAAATCCTGTCAAATGGTTTGGGTAACATGAGTTCAAAATGCACTTCAAACTATTCTCTAAGGCCCCTAAAAAACAGCAACTGAACATTTTGCTGGGTGTTAGATTCATATGAAAAGAAGTGAAACACTAGAAAGAAATAGAAGCCCAGGCGACCTCCTCTTCACAAGAAGCAATGAGAAAAAAGAATTCCAAAGACTAAGAAGACACCCATCCATGTGAGATTTTGTTGGAAATGTAGGTCTCTCTCATGTAGTCCTGTTCATTGATTTAATCTCTCCATGGGTTAACCTCACCACTGTTACATTCTTGTGTATGAAGAACAATGTTTCCTTTCATCAAGCATCCCTTTCCTGAGGTACTAGGAATGATCCTAGTACCTGCAGAGCAGATGCAGGAAGAGTTTAAAGTGCCATCTGATGCTCAGAGCACATGAGTTCTGCTCCATAGAGCAATTTTAGGCAGTATCAAATGCAGGTTTCACCAAAAATCACATCAGAGAAACCATCCTTCTTATGTCCAGAGTCATCTGGCTATCACTATGCATTAATAGTCTCAGTGACCTACTTCTTTATCCTACATCAATACTTGTTTGTAAAATGCCCTTTATCTAGACTGTACCGACAAACGTGTTGGTAGGAATTAGGACATTTGCAGTGTGAAATTGGCCTAGTGTAGTAACTCCTGCCTGAACACCTGGTGATATTCGGTAAGAAAACAACATATATGATAGAATTCAGTCTTCTATTCAACCTATTTAACAATTTCTTCTGATTCTGCTGAAGCCCTGCACTGTGAGATGAGAGAGGTTTTGTTTAATTCATAGGGCCAAGTTTAGAACTCTGCAAATATTGCCTTCTCCCTTACATTTATTACCACTTTTTCAATTCGATTCAATAAATATTTATTTATACAGTAACATCAGTCTATAAAATATTCATGACTCCTTGCATTACACAGACAGGATAATAACATGCTTTTCTTAGAGCTCTGCCCATAGAAGTTTCATAGGTTTGAAATGCTTACACCTTCCAGTCTTTGTAAATTTACTTTCAGCCTTTACAGATTGGTGTATATAAGTCATGAAGACTATGAAACGCTTTCAAGATAGAACCTTTTTAGGGCCTGGCAGCTAGAGAGTTCCAAATTGGCTATGAGTCTTGACTATAGAACCAACATCTTATTTTTAAAAAAATATAAATTTATTTATTTTAATTGGAGGTTAATACTTTACAATATTGTATTGATTTTGCCATACATCAACATGTATCTGCCACAGGTATGCACGTGTTCCCCATTCTGAACCCCCCTCCCTCCTCTCTCCCATACCATCCCTCTGGGTCATCTCAGTGCACCACCCCAAGCATCTAGTATCATGCATTGNGTGTAAAAGCCTGTGAGTTGTTATCTGTTGTCCTAAAGAAGAGGACAGATTGAGTAGCCTGTTGCTCAGATAAAGCTAACAGTGAAGCCATGTTCTGATTTGCAGTCTTAAGATGTGTATAAGAGACAGCATGACCACTGGAAAAACCATAGCCTTGACTAGACAGACCTTAGTCGGCAAAGTAATGTCTCTGCTTTGGAATATACTATCCAGGTTGGTCATAACTTTTCTTCCAAGGAATATGATTATATGTATATATATGAATGTCAAACCACATCCTCCTTAATAAAGAGCTAAAGCCTATTTTTTGAAGTACAAGGAAATTCAAGACATAGACAATGTTGATATTTAAAATGATACATAGATTTCATACCCAACAGCACTTCTTAACTAGGTTATCTCCCTATTATATTCATGGGCATCATACTGGTATTTCTACTTCTGTAGTTGTTTAATACCTGGAAAATCCCATGACGGAGGAGCCTGGTGGGCTGCAGTCCATGGGGTTGCTAAGAGATGGGCACGACTGAGCGACTTCACTTTCACTTTTCACTTTCATGCATTTGAGAAGGAAATGGCAACCCACTCCAGTATTCTTGCCTGGAGAATCCCAGGGACAGAGGAGCCTAGTGGGCTGCCATCTATGGGGTCACACAGAGTCGGACACAACTGAAGCGACTTAGCAGCAGCAGCAGCTGCTGCTGCTTAATAAGAAATAGAAAAGAAATTGTATTAACTAAGTGTTGAACTGAATTATGAATTAATATTAAATAATTCTCAACACCTTTATTTTTTTAAATTAGTCTACTGTACTTTATGATTTGGGAGCATCCCAGATGGCTGAGTGATGAAGAATCCTGCCAATGCAGGAGATGCAGGAGATGGGAATTCAATCCCTGGGTCAGGAATTTCCCCTGGAGGAAGGAATGGCAACCCATCCAGTATTCTTTCTGGGAAAACCCCATGGACAGAGGAGGCTGGCAGGCTAAAGTTCATGGGATCTCCAAGAGTTGGACGCAGCTGAGACTGAGCACGCACACATGCACACGCTTCATGATTTAAACATGTGGAATTCTTTGGGCTTCAGAATTAAATATAAGTCTGAAATAACTTTCTATAGTAAATAATTATCCAGTTATCTGGAGTACGCATGTTAGTGAATTTGACCTGAAGTAGAGCTTTTCTGAGCAGGAGAATGTCCTTTTCTGAAGTATAAACTACCTTGGCCTTTTCTTTGTCAGTAAGACTTCAAGGACTTTCATGTATTATTCTCACCATCATGCAACTAAAGAAGTAAAATGAAGGAGAAATAAAATAGGTTTACTTTTGGAAACAGCTGGATATGGACTTAAGAACTTTGTTCAAATTGATACTAGATAAAGCTGGTAAACTGATTGTCTATGAGTCATAATAATTTTTAAGAAATAAAGCTGTAATGCCTATATTATTACTAAATAAGGACATGCAGATATACATAAAGCAGTAATTATTAATACATATAAATTACTACTTCATTCACCCATAGAGTTTCAAATTTGAATTCTGTTCCTTAAAGCTTATTTGCCAGGCAAGAAGTCCTGGTTCTATCTTTCTAATGGTCCTAATCTGCAAGTGCTCATAAAAGCAGAATAATACAAGATAGCATGTTTCCTGTTCTTTCCTAGGACATCACTAAAGCAACAAGGCAAATGGGATGGGCCCAAGGGAGGGTAACAGATGAAGAACTCTACAAAAATTTTCAGCAAAAGTAGAAATTATATACAGTTTAAAGACTGTATGTATATACGCACACACACACAGAGTCTCTAAATGATTAAACAAAGGCAAGTTTATTATTTAAGTAGTAGAGGCAAACACTGTCTTGACGGAATTACAGTTTTCAGAAGGAGAAGATCAAGGGTAGGTGTGTATAATTTGAGGATCTGTGTTTGAGTAGTTTGAAGGAGCTCTTGCAGTGGAGCTATCTGACTGGAATTGGTCAAAATTCATGATTCAGAAAGTTTGGTGGTCACTATGAGCATGAGTTGTAAAAGAATCTTGATAAGAAAACAACTGTGTAAAAGCCTGTGAGTTGTTATCTGTTGTCCTAAAGAAGAGGACAGATTGAGTAGCCTGTTGCTCAGATAAAGCTAACAGTGAAGCCATGTTCTGATTTGCAGTCTTACCCTCCTGAATAAGAACTTCCTGGAATAAATAAGTCTCACTGATGCAGGAGCTTTCAGTTTGAATCCTGATAATTAAACCACGTGACTACAGGTGGTCTTAGTGCTTTGCACACACTGACTCTAAGTTCATACCTTGTGACCCCAAAGACCACTGTGGGCGCTTATAGTGATGAGGCGATAAGCAGGGTTTCGGCCCAAGTTCACATCACAGTGGCCCATGTAGATCTTTAAGTCTACTATGTGGCTAATTCTCAGATCTTGAATAAATATTTGGACTTGACATACTCAGAAAATGGTAGGGAAACCCATACTGTCAAGTTCAAGAACTTCTATTCCCCACTAGGACAGTAAATGAAAATGAATACTGTATCCCTGGAGGAATCACATGTATTACTGCTACCATAAACTTGAACTATGGTGCATCTATTTTGGCTTTTCAAAAAGGTGAATGTATCTCAGAAAATCACTGTGGATAAAGTTAATCAGAGGTAAGTCTAAGTTCAGATGCTTGTTACCGAAATCAATCGACACAGCCCTGACAACTAGTTCAGTTCAGTTCAGTTCAGTCACTCAGTTGTGTCCAACTCTTTACCGCCCCATGGACTGCAGCACACCAGGCCTCCCTGTCCATCACCAACTCTCAGAGTTTATTCAAACTCATGTCCGTTGATGCCACCCAACCATCTTATCCTCTGTCATCCCCTTCTCTTCATGACTTCAGTCTTTCCCAGCATCAGGGTCTTTTCAGATGAGTCAGTTCTTCACATCAGGTGGCCAAATTATTGGAGTTTCAGCTTCAGCATCAGTCCTTCCAATGAACACCCAGGACTGATCTTGAGAATGGACTGGTTGGATCTCCTTGTAGTTCAAGTGACTCTTGAGAGTCTTCTCCAACACCACAGTTCAAAAGCATCAATTCTTCTGCACTCAGCCTTCTTTTTAGTTCAACTCTCACATCCATACACAATGACTGTAAAAACCATAGCCTTGACCAGACGGACTTTTGTTGGCAAAGTAATATGCTGTCTAGGTTGGTCATAACTTTCCTTCCAAGGAGTAAGCGTCTTTTAATTTCATGGCTGCAATCACCATCTGCAGTGATTTTAGAGCCCAGAAAAATAAAGTCAGCCACTGTTTCCCCATCTGTTTGCCATGAAGTGATGGTACCAGATGCCATGATTTACTGTGTGGATCACCACAAACTGGAAAATTTTAAAGAGTTGGAAATACCAGACTACCTGGCAGGCCTCCTGAGAAATCTGTGTGCAGGTCAAGAAGCAACAGAACTGGACATGGAACAGCAGACTGGTTCCAAATCGGGAAAGGAGTACGTCAAGGCTATATATTGTCCCCCTGCTTATTTAACTTCTGTGCAGAGTACATCATGATAAATGTTGGACCTGATGAATGAGAAACTGGAATCAAGACAACCAGTACTTAGACTTTATTTTTATGCTAACAGAACCAGTCTCATTCTGTCCTTTAAAGGTATATGCACTGACTGGCCAGCACATATTTCTTGAGAGTCTGGAGCCAGAAACTGTCCTGTGAACTCCTCAGGTACCAGAACTACCACAGAATACTCATTTAACAGAGGCCTGTTACCAAGCTCTGCGAGCTCCTCTCTTCCTCCATGCTCTAGAGGAACCACCATAGGTATGGGCAGAGAAGCCATCTCAGAGATCTGGGAGATCTCTTTAGGGCACCTTTTCAAGTCTGAATACCAGACTTGAAATACCACCCTTGAAATACCACTGAATACCGCCCTTGATAGGGTGCCCAGTTCTCAAATCAGTAGGATACAATTTCCAGATTTTAATAAATCTAAACTCTCCCTTTGCCTCTCCATTCCCTCCAAATAGAAGCTTGTTTCTAGATATTTTTTCTTTAATTGGGATAAAATTGGCATTTACCTTATATTAATTTCAAGTAATAATTCAAAATTTGTATACAATGCAAAATTATTTCCCTTTTAAATCTAGTTAGTACTCTTAACCACAGAATATAAAAAAAAGATTTTTTTTTTGCCTTTTTCCTGTGTTGAGAAACTTTAAGATTTAATCTCTTAGCAACTCTCAAATTTTAAATACAGTTTTGCCTATAGTCACCATGCTGTATATCACCTTTATTTATTTTTTAAGTGTAAGTTTATACTTCTTGACGTTCTTCATCTTTTCACACATCCCCAAGCCTAGGGTTTGTCATAGCTTTTATTCAAAGAAGCAAGTATCTTTTAATTTCATGGCTACAGTCACCATCTGCAGTGATTTTGGAGGCTGAGAAAATAAAATGTTACTGTTTCCATTGTTTCCCCATCTATTTGCCATGAAGTGATGAAACTGTATACCATGGAAATAGTTTTTTGAATACTGATTTTTAAGCCAGCTTTTTCACTCTCCTCTTTCACTTTCATCAAGAGGCTCTTTAATTCCTCTTCACATCTTGCCATAATGCTAGTGTCATCTGCATATCTGAGGTTATTGCTATTTCTCCTAGCAATCTTGATTCCAGCTTGTGCCTCGTCCAGCCTGGCATATTGCTGGCATATTGCTTGCATTTCTTTTTCTTGGCAATGGTTTTGATCTTCGCCCCCTGTACAATGTCACGAATCCCCACCCATAGTTCTTCAGGCCCTCTGCCTATCAGATCTAACCACTTGAATCTATTTATCACTTCCACTGTGTAATAGTAAGGGATTTGATTTAGGTCATACTGAATGGTAGTGTTTTTCTCTACTTTCTTCACATTCTACATGATGTACTCTGCATATAAGTTAAATAAGCAAGGTGACAATATACAGCCTTGATGTGTTTCTTTCCCAACTTGTAACCCAGTCAGTTCCATGTCTGGATCTAAGTGTTGTTTCTTGACCTGCATACAGATTTCTCATGAAGCAGGTCAGGTGGTCTGGTATTCCCATCTTTTTAAGAATTTTTCAGTTTTTTTGGATCCACATAATCAAAGGATTTAGCATAGTCAATGAAGCAGAAGTATACTTTTTTCTTCTGGAATTATCTTGCTTTTTCAATGATCCAACAGATGTCGGCAATTTGATCTCTTGCTTCTCTGCCTTCTGTTAGTCCAACTTGAACATCTGGAAGATCTCAATTCACAAACTGTTAAAGCCTAACTTAGAGAATTTTGAGCATTACTTTGCTAGCATGTGAAATGAGTGTGATTTTGCAGTATTTTGAACATTTTTTGGAACTGCTTTTCTTTAGGATTGGAAAGAAAACTGATATTTCCAAGTCCTGTACATGCTGCTGAGTTTTCCAAATTTGCTGACACATTGTTAGCCATGCTTTAAGAGCATCATCTTTTAGAATTTAAACTAACTCATCTGAAATTCCATCAACCCCACTAGCTTTGCTCATAGTGATGCTTCCTAAGGCCCACTTTACTTTGCACTTTATGATGTCTGGCTCTAGGTGAGTGACCATACCATCAAGGTTATCAGTCATTAAGGTGGGTTTTTTTTTTTTTTTTTGTATAGTGCTTCTGTGTATTCTTGCCACCTCTTCTTAAGATGTTCTGTTTCTGTAAGGTCCATACCATTTCTGTCTTTTATTGTGTCCATCTTTGAATGAAATATTCCCTTGGTTTCTCTAATTTTCTTCAAGAGATCTCCAATCTTTCCCATTCTATCGTTTTTCTCAATTTCCTAGCATTGATTACTTAGGAAGGCTTTCTTATCTCTCCTTGCTATTCTTTGGAACTCTGCATTCAGATGGATATAACTTTCTTTTTCTCCTTTTCCTTTCACTTCTCTTCTTTTCTAAGTTATTTGTAAGGCCTCCCAGGAAACAGTTTTGCTTTTCTGGATTTTTTTTTTCCCTGGGGGTGTTTTTGATCTTTGCCCCTTGTACAATGTCACGAACTTCGACCCATAGTTCTTCAGACCATTTGTCTATCAGATCTAATTCTTCGAATCTATTTGTCACTTCCACTGTATAATACTAAAGGATTTGATTTAGGTCATACCTGAATGGTAGTGTTTTTCCATAGTTTCTTCAATTTAAGTCAGAATTTGGCAATAAGGAGTTCATAATCTGAGCCACATTCAGCTCCTGGTCTTGTTTCTACTGACTCTATAAACTTCTTCATCTTTGGCTAAAAAAAATATAATCAACTGGACTTTGGTATTGACCATCTAGAGATGTCCATGTGTAGAGTTATTTCTTCTGTTGTTGGAAGTGGGTGCTTGCTATGACCAGTTCATTCTCTTGTCAAAACATTGTTATCCTTTGCCCTGCTTAATTTACTACTCCAAGATCAAACTNGATGGATATAACTTTCTTTTTCTCCTTTTCCTTTCACTTCTCTTCTTTTCTAAGTTATTTGTAAGGCCTGCCAGGCAACAATTTTGCTTTTTTGGATTTTTTTTTTCCTTGGGGGTGTTTTTGATCTTTGCCCCTTTTACAATGTCACGAACTTCGACCCATAGTTCTTCAGGCCATTTGTCTATCAGATCTAATTCTTCGAATCTATTTGTCACTTCCACTGTATAATACTAAGGGATTTGATTTAGGTCATACCTGAATGGTAGTGTTTTTCCATAGTTTCTTCAATTTAAGTCAGAATTTGGCAATAAGGATCACGAACTTCGACCCATAGTTCTTCAGGCCATTTGTCTATCAGATCTAATTCTTCGAATCTATTTGTCACTTCCACTGTATAATACTAAGGGATTTGATTTAGGTCATACCTGAATGGTAGTGTTTTTCCATAGTTTCTTCAATTTAAGTCAGAATTTGGCAATAAGGAGTTCATAATCTGAGTCACATTCATCTCCTGGTCTTGTTTCTACTGACTCTATAAACTTCTTCATCTTTGGCTAAGAAAAATATAATCAACTGGACTTTGGTATTGACCATCTAGAGATGTCCATGTGTAGAGTCATTTCTTCTGTTGTTGGAAGTGGGTGCTTGCTATGACCAGTTCATTCTCTTGGCAAAACTTTGTTATCCTTTGCCCTGCTTAATTTACTACTCCAAGATCAAACAAACAAACTTGCTTGTTACTCCAGGTATCTCTTGACTTCCTACTTTTGTATTCCAGGCCCCTATGATGAAAATTCTTTGGCTAAAAAAAATATAATCAACTGGACTTTGGTATTGACCATCTAGAGATGTCCATGTGTAGAGTTATTTCTTCTGTTGTTGGAAGTGGGTGCTTGCTATGACCAGTTCATTCTCTTGTCAAAACATTGTTATCCTTTGCCCTGCTTAATTTACTACTCCAAGATCAAACTTGCTTGTTACTCCAGGTATCTCTTGACTTCCTACTTTTGTATTCCAGGCCCCTATGATGAAAAGNATTCTCTTGTCAAAACATTGTTATCCTTTGCCCTGCTTAATTTACTACTCCAAGATCAAACTTGCTTGTTACTCCAGGTATCTCTTGACTTCCTACTTTTGTATTCCAGGCCCCTATGATGAAAAGGACATCTTTTTTTTTTTTTTTTCTGTTAGTTCTAGAAGTCTTGTAGGTCATCATAGAACCATTCAACTTCAGATTCTTAAGCTTTAGTGGTTGGGCATAGACTTGGATTAGTGTGATATTGAGTGGTTGGCCTTGGAAAAGAACAGAGATCATTCTGTCACTTTTGAGATTGTACCCGAGTACTGCATTTCAGACTCTGTTGTTCACTATGAGGGTTACTCCATTTCTTCTAAGGGATTCTTGCCCACAGTAGTATATAACTGTCATCTGAATTAAATTCACCCTTTAAAGTCCGTTTTCTTTCACTGATTCCTAAAATGTCAATGTTACTCTTGCTATCTCCTGTTCAACCACTCCCTTTTTACATAACATGGACCTAACATTCAAGTTTCCTACAAAATATTGTTATTTACAGTGTCAGACTTTACTTCCATCACCAGTCACATCCATAACTGGATATTCATTTTGCTGTGGCTCAGCCTCTTCATTCTTTTTTAAGCTATTTCTCCACTCTTCTTCAGTAGCATGTTGGGCACCTACCAAGGTGGGGAGTTCATCTTTCAATGTCATATCTTCTTGCCTTTTCATACTGATCATGAGATTCTCAAGGCAAGAATACTGAAGTGGTTCGCCATTCATTTCACCAGTGGACAACGTTTTGTCAGAACTGTCCACCATGTCCTGTCCATCTTGGGTGGCCCTACATGGCATGGCTCAAAGTTTCGTTGAGTTAGACAAGGCTGTGATCCATATGATCAGTTTTATTTAGTTCAGTTCAGTCATTCAGTCGTGTCTGACTCTTTGTGACCTCATGAATTGCAGCACGCCAGGCCTCCCTGTCCATCACCAACTCCCGGAGTTCACTCAGACTCACATCCATCGAGTAAGTGATGCCATCCAGCCATCTCATCCTCTGTCATCCCCTTCTCCTCCTGCCCCCAATCCCTCCCAGCATCAGAGTCTTTTCAACTCTTCTCATGAAGTGGCCAAAGTACTGGAGTTTCAGCTTCAGCGTCATTCCCTCCAAAGAAATCCCAGGGCTGATCTCCTTCAGAATGGATTGGTTGGATCTCCTTGCAGTCAAGGGACTCTCAAGAGTCTTCTCCAACACCACAGTTCAAAAGTATCAATTCTTTGGCGCTCAGCTTTCCTCACAGTTCAACTCTCACATCCATACATGACCACTGGAAAAATCATAGCCTTGACTAGATGGACCTTTGTTGGCAAAGAAATGTCTCTGCTTTTCAACATGCTATCAAGTTTGGTCATAACTTTTCTTCCAAGGAGTAAGTGTCTTTTAATTTCATGGCTGCAGTCACCATCTGCAGTGATTTTGTTAGCTTTCTGTAATTGTGATTTTCATTCTATGTGCCCTCTAATCGTTGGGTATAAGAGGTTTGATGAAAATTCCTGATGGGAGGGACTGGCTGTGGGGGAATCTGGGTCTTGCTTTGATGAGTGGGACCAAGCTCAATAAATATTTAATCCAGTTTTTCTGTTGATGGGCAGGTCTGTGTTCCCTCCTTGTAGTTTGGTGTGAGGCCAAACTATGGTAGGAATAATTGCAGTAATAGCCACCTCCTTCAAAAGTGCCTATGCTAGCACGTCACATCTCCCAGGAGTGTTGTACTTAGTGCCCTTGACTTCATGGTAGGCCACTGTTGACCCAATCTTCCACCAGAGACTCCTGGATACTCACAGGCATGTCTGGCTCAGTCTATTTTGGGGTCACTGCTGCTTTTTCCTGGGTCTTGGTATATAGAAGGTTTTGTTTGTGACTTCCAAGAATCTGTTTCCCTAGTCCATCTTGTTGGGGCTTCTCCTTTATCGTTAGATGTGGAGTATCTTGTTTTTGATGGGATCCAGCATTCTCCTGTCAATGTTTGTTCAGTGNTCAACTCTTCTCATGAAGTGGCCAAAGTACTGGAGTTTCAGCTTCAGCGTCATTCCCTCCAAAGAAATCCCAGGGCTGATCTCCTTCAGAATGGATTGGTTGGATCTCCTTGCAGTCAAGGGACTCTCAAGAGTCTTCTCCAACACCACAGTTCAAAAGTATCAATTCTTTGGCGCTCAGCTTTCCTCACAGTTCAACTCTCACATCCATACATGACCACTGGAAAAATCATAGCCTTGACTAGATGGACCTTTGTTGGCAAAGAAATGTCTCTGCTTTTCAACATGCTATCAAGTTTGGTCATAACTTTTCTTCCAAGGAGTAAGTGTCTTTTAATTTCATGGCTGCAGTCACCATCTGCAGTGATTTTGTTAGCTTTCTGTAATTGTGATTTTCATTCTATGTGCCCTCTAATCGTTGGGTATAAGAGGTTTGATGAAAATTCCTGATGGGAGGGACTGGCTGTGGGGGAATCTGGGTCTTGCTTTGATGAGTGGGACCAAGCTCAATAAATATTTAATCCAGTTTTTCTGTTGATGGGCAGGTCTGTGTTCCCTCCTTGTAGTTTGGTGTGAGGCCAAACTATGGTAGGAATAATTGCAGTAATAGCCACCTCCTTCAAAAGTGCCTATGCTAGCACGTCACATCTCCCAGGAGTGTTGTACTTAGTGCCCTTGACTTCATGGTAGGCCACTGTTGACCCAATCTTCCACCAGAGACTCCTGGATACTCACAGGCATGTCTGGCTCAGTCTATTTTGGGGTCACTGCTGCTTTTTCCTGGGTCTTGGTACATAGAAGGTTTTGTTTGTGACTTCCAAGAATCTGTTTCCCTAGTCCATCTTGTTGGGGCTTCTCCTTTATCCTTAGATGTGGAGTATCTTGTTTTTGATGGGATCCAACATTCTCCTGTCAATGTTTGTTCAGTGATTAGTTGCAATTTTGGAGTTCTCACAGGGAAAGATGAGCACATTTCCTTCTACTCCACCATCTTGAAGACAATTTCATATGGTAGTTCTTTTAAAAAAAGTCTGTGGAACCTCCATTCTTTTAGCTTTAGCAGTTGCACCTATTTATATTCCTATCATCAGTTTACAATCGTTTCCTTTTCTCTACATTCTTAATAACATGTATTTCTTGTCTATTTCATAATAACCAATCTAATATGTGTGAAGTGATATTTCATTGTGGTTTTGACTTCCATTTCTCTGATGATCAGTGATGCTGATCATTATTTCATACACCTGTTGGTTTTCTGTTTGTCTTCTTTGGAAAAATACCTATCCTGATCTTCTGCCCATTTTTTAATTGGATTTTTTTTCAACATTTGGGATATTAATCTCTTATCAGTGATATGATTTGCAAATACTTTTTTCTTTTTTAAAAAATTAAATTTATTTATTTTAATTGGAGGCTAATTACTTTAAAATATTGTATTGGTTTTGCCATACATCAACATGAATCTGCCATGGGTGCACACGTGGTCCCCATCCTGAACCCCCCTCCCACCTCCCTCCCCATATGCAAGACAGTAAATAACACTTTTTTAAAAATTATTCTTCAGGTTGCTTTTTCTTTTTGTTGATGGTTTCCTTTGTTGTTCAGAAACTTTTTAGTCTGATGTATTCACTTATTTTTGCTCTTTGCCTTTGCATATTTGGAGTCAGATCCAAATATGTTTGCCAAAATGACACAGTAAGGCTGTCCATTGTGCCTCCTTCTAGATGTTTATGGTTTCAAATTTTTTTAAAAATATTTATTTGTTTGGCTGTGCCTGGTCTTAGTAGTGGCACGTGGAATCTTTAGTTGCATCATGTGGGATCTAGTTTCTTGAACAGTGATTGAACCTGAGCCCCCTACATTGGGACTGCAGAGTCTTAGCCATGGTTTCAGATCTTATAATCAAGTATTTAATCTATTTTGAGTTCATTTTTGTATATGTTACATAGTAGATATAAGTTCAGGCTTATTATTTGCATGTAGCTGTCTAGTTTTTTCAACATCATACAATAAAGATTGTCATTTCTCCTTGTATATTCTTGACTCTTTTGTCTTAAAGTAATTGGCAATACATGCTTTGATTTACTTCTATGTTCTTAATTGTATCTCATTGATCAATTTTTTATGCCAGTACAATACTGCTTGATTGCTATAGCTTTGTAGTATAGTTTTAAATCAGGGACCATGGTGCTTGCAACTTCATTCTTCTTAAGAGTTTTCAGTGATATGCTGGGATTCCTTTAACATTGTCTTTTGTGCATCTACGACAGGGTTTTGCTTTGTGGAACTTAACGCTCACATAAAATATCATGTATATCATATATATATATATATAATAGCATGTGTATATATGCTCTTATATGTGAGCCTCATGTTCCACAAATACACACACACACACACACATATACACACATATACATGTATGTATGTCTCAAGTTGACAGCAAATTAAAGTTTAAAACATTCTAAAAATTCTACTACAATTCTGAAAGTGTCTACTACCTCCCACACTTTATATTTTTGTCACTTTTCACATTTTTTAATTTTTGTAGCACTGTAGATTTACAGTGTCCCCTACATATGAACCTTCAAGTTATAAGATATGAATGTGTGTTCCATTGACATAATGTTTGCGTGAGCTTGCCATTTATCTCATAACGCTAACAATTCTTCAGTTCTGTCATCTCCCACCTCCTCTTCTTTTTCCAGTCAGTAACTTTTCTTTTCCTATTTGCTCGATGCTAGCCCTTGTATGCCAACTCTTATACTATACTATTGCACTTTCCAAAGTGCAAGAGTGTAAAATTAAAATTGTTTTCTTATTTTTGTGTGTGTTTGTTTGCTTTTTATGTATTATTTGTGTATAAAGTATCATAAATTTATTATAGTAAAGTGTTATGTAGCCAATGTGTTTCTTGGGTACTTAGGTTAATTTTGTTGAATGAATGAAAATAATTATACTTATGAATGTACCCTCAGAATGGAACTTGTTCATATGTACAGGGTTTATTGCACTTGTCTTTTTTTTTTTTTTTTGGTCTTTTAACATTCATACTGTCTTTAGAAGTGATTAATCCACTATTTTTACTGTGCATTTGCCTTTGCTAGTGAGGTTTCTACTTTTATATGCTTTCTTGTTACTACTTAGTGGCCTTTCTTTTCATCTTACAGAAGACCTCTTAACAGTTCTTGTAAGGCCACTTTGGCAATGATGAATTCCTTCAGTTTTTGCTTTGTCACTCTTCAGTTCAGTGATAAAGAACTCTTTCTCACTTCTTCAGTTCTGGATAAATTGTTTTTTAAGTGAACACTGCAAATATATAGAGGAAAACAATAAAATGGGAAACAGTAGAGATCTCTTCAAAAAAACTAGAGATACCAAGGGAAGGTTTCATGCAAAGATGGCCACAAGAAAGGACAGAAATGGTATGGACCTAACAAAAACAGAAGACATTAAGAAGAGGGGGCAAGAATACCCAGAAGAACTATGCAAGACAGGTCTCAATGATCCAGATAACCACACTGGTGTGATCACTCACCTAGAGCCAGACATCCTAAAGTGTGAAGTCAAGTGGGCCTTAAGAAACATCACTATGAATAAAACTAGTGGAGTTGATGGAATTTCAACTGAACTATTTTTAAATCCTAAAAGATGATGCTGTTAAAGTGCTGCACTTAATATGCCAGCAAATCTGGAAAACTCAGAAGTGGCCACAGGACTGGAAAAGGTCAGTTTTCATTCCAATCCTCAAGAAAGCCAATGTCAAAGAATGCTCATACTACCGCACAACTGCACTCATTTCACATACTAGCAAAGTAGTGTTCAAAATCCTTAGATGCTTTTGAACTGTGGTGTTGGAGAAGACTCTTGAGAGTCCCTTGGACTGCAAGGAGATCCAACCAGTCCATTCTGAAGGAGGTCAGCTCTGGGATTTTTTTGGAAGGAATGATGCTGAAGCTGAAACTCCAGTACTTTGGCTACCTCATGTGAAGAGTTGACTCATTGGAAAAGACTCTGATGCTGGGAGGGATTGAGGGCAGGAGAAGAAGGGGATGACAGAGGATGAGATGGCTGGATGGCATCACTGACTCAATGGACGTGAGTCTGAGTGAACTCCGGGAGATGGTGATGAGCAGGGAGGCCTGGTGTAGTGTATTTCATGGGGTCGCAAAGAGTCAGACACAACTGAGTAACTGAACTGAACTGAACTGAGGCTTTAATAGCATGTGAACCAAGAACTTCCAGACATGCAAGCTGGATTTAGCAAAGGCAGTGGAACCAGAGATCAAAATGCCAATATTATCTATTGGATCATTGAAAAAGCAAGGGGATTCCTGAAAAACATCTACTTCTGTTTCATTGACTGCTGCTGCTACTAAATCGCTTCAGTCGTATCTAACTCTGTGCAAGCCCATAGAGAGCAGCCCATCAGGCTCCGCCATCCCTGGGATTCTCCAGGAAAGAACACTGGAGTGGGTTGTCATTTCCTTCTCCAATGCATGAAAGTGAAAAGTGAAAGTGAAGTCACTCAGTCATGTCTGACTCTTCGCGACCCCATGGACTGCAGCCTACATGGCTCCTCCGTCCATGGGATTTTCCAGGCAAGGGTACTGGAGTGGGTTGCCATTGCGTTTTCCATTTCATTGACTAGGCTAAAGCCTTTGACTATGTGGATCACAACAAACTGGAAAATTCTTAAAGAGGTGGAAATACCAGACCAGCTTATACACCTCCTGAGAAATCTGTATGCAAATCAAGAAACAACAGTTAGAACCGGACATGGAACAATGGACTGGTTCAGAATCAGTAAATAAGTACATCAAGGCTGTATATTGTCACACTCCTTATTTAATTTATATGCAGAGTACATCATGAGAAATGCTGGGCTGGAAGAAGTACAAGCTGGAATCAAGACTGCATGGAGAATCAATAAGTTCACATATGCATATGACACCACCCTTATGGCAGAAAGTGAAGAGTAATTAAAGAGCTTCTTGAAGGTGAAAGAGGAAAGTGAAAAATCTGGCTTAAAACTCAGCATTCAAAAAACTAAGATTATGGCATCTGGTCCCATCACTTCATGACAAATAGATGGAGAAACAGTGGAAACAGTGACAGACTTTATTTTGGGGGGGGCTCCAAAATCACTGCAGATAGTGACAGCAGTCATGGAAATAAAAGACACTTACTCATTGGGAGAAAAGCTATGCCAACCTAGACAGCATACTAAAAAACAGAGACATTATCTTGCCTACAAAGGTCTGTATAGTCAAAGGTATGGTTTTTCCAGTAGTCTTATACAGATGTGAGAGGTGGAAAATAAAGAAGGCTTAACTCTATAACACTGATGCATTTAAAATGTGGTACTGGAGAAGACTCTTGAGAGCCCCTGGACAGCAAGGAGATGAAATCCATCAATTCTAAAGGGAATCAACCCTGAATAGTCATGGAAAGGACAGATGCTGAAGGTGAAGCTCCAGTACTTTTGCCACCTAATGTGAAAACCTGACTCAATTGAAAAGACCCTGATGTTGGTAAAGATTGAGGGCACGAGGAGAAGGGGATGACAGAGGATTAGATGGTTGAATGGCATCATGGGCTCAATGGACCGGAGTTTCAGAAAACTATGGGAGATAATGAATGACAGAATCCTGGAGTGCCACAAATCACAGAGTGGCACACAACTGAGCAATTGAAAAATAGCAACTACATTTGGAACATTTTTTAAAGTCTTCATTTTTCTTTGTTTTGTATTTATTTTCATGTGTTAGGTGAAACAGCTGCATCTCTGATTCACTCTTGAAGGAGTGACCTTGTAGAACATGAACCCTATTGTTTATCTTTGCCCTGGCTCTTGGTTGTTTCTCAAACATTTGTGATTGTCTAAGCAGTCTGATTATTGGTTACAGTTCAATTTTCGAGGCTAAGGCAATACTCCTCAGTGTTCCAAAATGATGGGTCTCAGTTTCAGGCTGTTTGGAAGACAGAACCTCAGGCAGAAGCTTTTAAAGTAAAGTATGTGACTATACACAGTTCTGTGGGACTGCAATTTTAAATCTTCCTATCCTCTATTCCAGGTGACCTAGAGGTGTCCCCTGGGTGACACCTGTAAAAACTTAGGTGAGTGTATAAGTTCCCTTCTGAGAAGTACTGGTAAACTGTAGTGAGGCCAAGGGAGGGGATGAAATGTTGCCTTCCAGGACCTACCTTACCTGAGAGAACCACCATACACCCCAGCTGTGTGGCAAACCGTATCCTATGTCTCAGGCTGAAGTTTCAGAACAAATGGATAGGTGTTTTTCATAGAAAGAGTGGGGATGTGTTTCAGTCTGCTGTCTGTAATGTCTAGGGGATGACAGTGTTCTGAAAACCAGTTTTTCAGTTGCTGCTTTCCTAGGAATGCAAGGCCTCCATAGTCACCAGAACCAGGTGATCAAGAAGGGTCCCTCATGAGGTTTTTCATGCCCATTGGCTTTACTAAGGCAATGGACAAGTGCAGGGCTGGGACAATTCCACCGTGTTTCTTGGGGAAGAAGGAGGGAGGAGGGGCTGCATGTGCCAATGTTACCTAGGTAGAGGGGAGCACAGAAATAATGCCATCCAGTACGTCTGTCAGCTGAGGGAGAGTACCAATGAGCCCTTACTCCTCTGGAAGATGCTTTAAGATTAGCAAATCAATTTTCCTGACATATGGACTAGGAACTTTCAAACTGTTAGTTTTGTGCTGAACCCTGTGGTGAGTCAGTTTACAGGTGGCCCCTTTAAGAGCAATACCTTAGTTTCCAGCGGCACTTTGGGACTCCTGGTCTTAAGTCCCATCGGTTTTCAAAGTCAGACATTTGGGGTCCTCACACCTTTGTTATAGGTCCTTCGGGTTGGGGTACCTGATATATGAACCTCTTGTTCCTCAAGGAGAAACTCTGGATTTGTCAAATCCCACCATATGTGGCCACTATGCCATGAGCTGGCTTTTGGGAAGACCACTTCTTTACCTCTCTTAACTGATCCAATTCTTCTATTTTATCATTTGCTGTTAAAGGACTGTTCAGCTAGTTTTCAGTTTTTTGTGTTTTTTTTTTTGAGAGAATTTTTCCATACATAGTTGTAAATCCAGGGTCCATGGGAGAAAGCATATTCAGAATCTTCCTAAATTTTCTCCTTAGGTAGCTTCCCTTGTAAAAATATTTAATGACTTCCAAAACATGTTAGGATTGTGCAAACCTTTAAGGAAGCAGTGTCCCGGAATGGATGATGTACACTGATATAACAGAGCTCATAAAGAACCAGCAACATCCACATGCATAGATGAAGGGCTTCCAAGTCACTGTTCTAGGAATGAGGGCAAACAGTGGTATAAGGTGATATCTACAAGGAGGAAAGACAATAGGACCACAAGGAACCCAAAGTGTAGAGCGGGGGCATGGCCCAGAGGTATCAGATTCAGAGAATTTAAGTATCTATACAACTGCTCAGGTTTACTGAGAGCAGTTTCATTCCATAAGTACAAATCTGTATTCCTTGCAAGTAACAAAGAGAGGGCTTGTCTGTACAGGCATGGATGCAGAAGTTCTCTTAGGACAAAGCTGGTTCAGAGAAGCAAAGAACAAGGACTAATCAGGGAATAAAAGAAAACTTTTGTCTTACAGAAGCTTCCCATCCTTAGAAACAATGAGGAAGAAGATGGGAATTAGAGTTGGGGTACCATCCAGGGCAGTTTCAAACACACGGATCTTTGGATATAGCTAATGGACCATGATGTTCTGAGTCAATAAGGATTTTGCTTAACTTATAAAACAAAGCAGATCAGGTGGGACTGCCCCCCCCCATCTAATAAAATATTTATGATACTTTGCCTTTTTCTAGTTCTAAACATTTTTTCAGATGCTACACTCTTTAAGTGACATAAAGTTGGTAATTCTTGAAAAATCTTCCAGCATTTAGTTGTTGAGAGCTTGGTTCATGGATGGCCTGAAAGGAAAGCCATGAGGGGAATCTCTCAGTGTGAAGAGCTTGAGTAGTACTTCTGCTTTATACTACCAAGTATGAAGGCACCACGGTTTGAGGTGAGAATATAGTGGAACTCAGAGTTTGTAGTAGATGGTTCAGCTTGATAGTGAAAATCTTAGGAGGAGAAAAATTAGACTATCAGAGAAAAATTTGTCTTTTCCAAGGAAAAAGGAAGGAACATGTGTTTAGGCCTATGAGGGTCATACAAAGTGTGAAAATCTCTGTATCTTATCTCAGTGTTTAACAGAAATCATTGATACAGAGAGGTCAGTGAGCAGTCATTATGTAGAATAGTGACAGGGGAAGTGAACCTGTCTTTGTCTATCTGTGAACTCAACAGCAGGACTTTCCTCACCTGCAGATACTACATTTACTGAACATCCAATATATTATCAATACAAATTGTCAGCTGTATATATGGGCCTTACCTCAAGGAGGAAACAATATATAGATATAAAACTTGATTGCATCAGACCTCTTCCACCATGGGAAAAGTAGCACTCAAACCTTGCTACGACTGATTCTTAATTCAGTCATGGGTTTGTAGCCCACATTGCCTCCATCAGCTTATTTATAAAGAGCTTACAGAGGTTCATATTTAACCATATGAAATCAATGCAACCTGGTCTGTTTTACTGAAATACAGCTGATTTTCAATTTATCATATGATTCAGCAACCCCACTCCTGGGAATATACCCAGATAAAACTATAATTCAAAAAATACATACATCTCTATGTTCATAGTCACCCTGTCCACAGTAGCAACATTGTCTTTGAATAATGCTCATTTTCTGGTGATGATGGCATGGACAACAAATATATGATTATGGAACTTTTGTTATCCTCGGAAACTGCTGTCACAGTGGAAAATGCAGAAGCATTAAAGGTTTAGTGAGGGCAACTTTTTGAAGAGGATATCTAGGAGGCTATTCTTCTGTTTTTCAGAATGAAGTTTACATGTTGAACCTAACTTCAATACATTTGTCTGGGTTCCCATGAGTCTTCTTGATTTCAGAACCTAAAGCATAAAAAAAAGGATTCCCCCCTCCCACTGTCATTCCCAAAAATCGTATGTGGAATTTGTGTAATTTTATCCACAGTTCTAGGCTCATAGTATGGTTAGAGGTCTAGTGCTAGAATTAAAAAGAGGAAGTTCTTTTCCTGGAGTAAGTGTCCACTGAGTCTAAAGATACAATGGCCACCTAGTACTCTTGTTAGACCACTAGACAAAGAAAGAGTTTTACACTGGTGAAGATAATCAGAGGACAAAGTTGTTGCTCTACAGTGGGACATGGATAAGTTTGTGAAGAGCCCAGAAAACTTATACTGCTTTCATACCTGGTGAAAACAGTAAATTGGAAATTAGAACAGCAGGATCTCAATCAGATCAAGTTAACCATTGATTCAAATCCTTCAGTAAAGACTGCGTGAATTGAATAAGCAAACTAAATGGATAGAGGAACTTGAAAAATAAGAGGGAAATCAATAGTGTGTGAATGAAGAGAGAAATGATTAAAATAAGCTACAGCAAGAGGTCCAGCTGCAGCAGTAGGATTGTGTCTTACTTTACTTTGAATGTTTATTTGCAGAAATTGTAGCTGGCTATCAGTGAGAAGTGTAGTAACAGAGTGGATTCACAGTGGACCGTGATCAGTCTTGAGTGATGGCAGGAGTGAACTGTAGCTGATGTGGTTGATATACTCCTGCTATTGCCTTGGCCCACCTCTGAATATTCTTCAGTCGCAAGGGGCAAGTACCAGTGCTTTGGTTGCTCACAGACCAGCTTAATCACCTGCATGTTTCTACTTCTTTTCCTCACAGCCTGAGAGCTTGCCTCTGGAACTTGGTCAGACTTTCCCCAGGACAGCCCAGAAGTGCCAGTAATGAAGACCTCTAGGAGCAATCCACCATCAATAAAGTACTGGCTGGTGGATAAACATATCAGCTTTCTCATCTCTCCATTCTTTATTATACTTCTCAGAGTTTCTGCTATAACTGGGCCACTATTGCCAACAGTGAAACTCGTTCATTACCATGCATTTATCATCTTCTCTTAATTCACAGGTTCACCTTCTTTACTCCTTGACCTTTGTTCTCTGAGATCACCTTGAAAATAAAACACCTGCCTCTAAAATCCTGTCTAAAGGTCCACATCTGGGGAAATTCAAACTAAGACATAATTCAAGACACATTCCCTGATATTAAAAAATAAATATTGGCTGTAAATATTTAAAATGCATATTATGCATCATGGACCCATTCTGTTAACACTAAGATATTTTTTAATAATCTCACATACAAGCCTATATATATACGATATAAAGTTGGGGTAAACTTTGTAGAGCAGACAGGAAAAAGTTATTTATAATGTTGAAAAACTTAATGTGGCCTCCAATTCTTTAGAGAAATATTTATAGTACCTTCTGTCACCTCGTTTTGAATTCTGCTAAGAGTTGTTCATTTTCGATTTTCAGATTATACTCTTCTGACAAAAGTTGTTATTTTTGAAGTCCTATTCTCAATAACTTCATTCAAGGATAGAAAGATTACTCAAAGAGAAATACTTTGTGACTCTCTTATTCGAGTTCTTTACTAAATAGGTCTCACTCTACTCGTTCCACCGTCTGATCCTTCGAGATCCAGGAGTAACTAGGGACCTCTGGGTTCAATTGTTATTACGTACTTGGTGTACATCGTCGATACCTTTGACCACCAAGGAATTTTTTTTAATTTTTATGTCCATGATATAATAGGTTGTTAGGGTAAGACCAATATATATGTTTTCTTAACCTGTATCTTAGAGTTTCTCTATAAACATGTGAGTAGAAGGGACGTCAAAATAAACGTTATCGATTCTTTTTCTTTATTCACAGATGACTGTCTACTAAACTATGTCTTTTACATCGTATACTCTTAGAATCTTATAATAAGTCATAATTTTCCTTTCCAATTGGGTAGTGTACGATCTCGTACTCACTCAAAGTTTTTGTGATTCGGTTCAATTTATTAAGTCACTGTTTTTTACTTTCACGTATTAAGGTGAATATACTTCATAGATCTCATCAGTTTGAGTATAGTTATCTTTCACCTCTTACCAAGGTCCCGATCGACTTCGTACCCTCCTCGTAAACAATAAACTACTCATATCTCAAAAACAAGACGTTCTAATTTTTTTAGACTTCTAATTAGTTAGAAGTGTTGTTGTACTTATATGGATTAGAACTTTGAATGTAAATTTTTATCGATTTAAAATAACATACACACAAAACGGTGTCGTTAAAGAAATTTCTATTTATCACAGTAATAACTTTTTCAATTACTTTGTGTTTCAGACATCAAATTATCGTAACATTTTTTCATTAAAGACAAAACAAAACAATAAACACGATACCGATACATTCTACGACTGTAATTTCGAACCATTTGTCTTAATAAAATCTTTTTTCTTTCATTTTCATTTATAAATTTAAAAAGAATTGAATTCGATGAAATTTATAAATTAACTGAGTTTCGACTAGTGTCTGTATTATTTAACTTTCGGATTCTGAAATATCCAAAATATTAACAATTGTCGATAAATAGAAGATTTTTTACTATTTTTATACACTAACACCCAATACATTGACAAAAACTATAATGTGTTGTTAGTAGTAGATGTTTTCTTCTATTTAATCTGAAGGAAATTTTAATATAAATTAACAAAAAGTTTAAATAAATAACATCAACCTCCGATTAATGAAATGTTATAACATCACCAAAAACGGTATGTAACTGTACTTAGTCGGTACCCACATGATGTGTTCCCCATCCTGAATCCCCCTCCCACCTCCTTCCCCATCCCATTCCGCTGGGTCATCACAGGGCACCAGCCCTGAGCACCCTGTCTTTAAATACATGTAGTTTGGTTTTTTTTCAAATATACTTCAAAGAAGATATCTTTAAAAATGAAATAAAATAATATAAAAAGTGAATGACTTATGAACAAGAAAACGAAATGGTGGTGGTTGTTTAGCTACAGAATTAAGACTGCAATGAATGCGAAGATTAGGGCACAAAAACTGAATGTACAGTTGAATCTTAAACAATGTGGGTCTAAGCTGCTGCTTGAGTCCACTTACACACAGGCTAATGCCCCAAGGCACAATTCCTGCATTTTTCAAGGGCCAATTGGAAATATATATCATGATTGTGAAGAAATGATGCAAGGAATAATATTTGGCAGAGAAATCTATTTTAAAAATGGGATGTGATATACATTCTCTGGTCATATATACCACAACAAGATAAACTATCTACATTTGGAAATTGGAAGAAGACTAATTAAACACCCATGTTTAATTGCTCAAATACAAATAACAAGGAAGAACTGTTAGTGATTATAAAGTCATGGAAGCTAAGTAAGAAAAAAGAAAGGAAGCAGTAATGTTATTGTTTGCAGTAGAAAAAGAAAGGATCCTGCATTGAAAAAGGAGAGAACTAAGGGGATCATGTGATGTGTGGTGTGTATGTGAGAGAGAGAAAAAAAGGAGGGATATTGAAAAAGAGAACTTGTTTCTCTGGTATTTTGGGAGATTATAAGCTACTGAAAGTATTAGGGTTCTCCATAGAAACAGGAACAAAAAGATTATTTGTTTAATCACATATCCACCCATCCACCCACTTATTTGTTCAGTTGTCTGTTTAATGAATTGGCTCATTCTTCTGTGGAGAACTGGTGAGTCCAAAATCTGAAGGGAGTAGTGGCAGGATGGTTATTCAGGGAAGAGCAGATATCTAATTTGTTGGCAGAATTCCTTGTTCCTCAGGGGAGATCAGTTTTTATTCAATTCAGTCCTTCAATTGATTGGATGATTCTACTCACATTACAGGGAACTATTTGCCATACCCAGTGTCCATCAGTTTAAATGTTCTGCTGGGCTATCTGCAGTATCTGTGGTGTCATCTGTCAGGATGTGCTGCTTCCCTCTCCTGTGAAATTTCTACTTCCCTATACTGCAGAGGAGATCTTCTAATAGCTCACACAACCTGCCTTTTCTGTCAAGGAAACACAAAAAGGCCAGAGAAGTATGCATCTTGAAATGACACTGAACTCTTGCTGGTTGTGTGTGCATTGTTTTAATAATTCTATTATATAAAATACTCAGTCTTCTCATTCTCATGCATGCATATGTTCTAAATCACTTCAGTCATGTCTTAGTCTTTGTGACCCTGTGGTCTGTAGCACGCCAGGCTCTTCTGTCCATGGGGATTCTCCAGGCAAGAATACTGGAGTGGGTTGCCATGCCCTCCTCCAGGGGATCTTCCCAATCCAGGAATCAAATCCGGGTCACTTATGCCTACTGCATTGGGAGGAGGGTTCTTTGTCACTAGCGCCACTGATGGGAAGCCCCCGCCCCCAATCCCAACCATCCCGATCTCCACCATCTACTCACCTCTGAAGACCCCACTTAGAGATGAAGAGACAGTGCAGAATAAGGACATTTGCACAAGAATCACATTAGAGAAGACCATTGGAAATCTTCTTCCCTTGAAATACATGATTCATCGCCATGATATGGTGAATAACATGAGATTATATTTTCCCATAGTCAGACTTTCTAAATGCCTTAAACCCAGTCATAATTGTTCCAGGTTAATTTGTTATGATTACATTTATATACAAATGAAACATTCTCTATTAAGTACCAGACTTTGACTTCCATTTCCAGGAATGTACTCTTGCTTTATTATATTAAACTTTTTCTGTGAACATTAGAGGAGATGGATATAGATTTTTGTTTTTAATTTGTTGACGTCATTGGAAACACAAAGCCAGGCAAGACTTGAAAGGCCAAGATTACAGCATGAGGGAAATGAGCAGATCCAGAAACTTAGCAGTGATTTGCCTCGTCAGTCCTTTGATGAGTGTGGTATGCCCAAAGACTGGGAAAGTTGAGTGTTGCATTGGCAGTCTTGCAAAGAAGGTGGAATCATATCAAACCTCACAATGAGATCTAAGCTTGAATCAGCTCAGTCTTGGTCTGTATTATGGGGATATACCACTAACCTAGGAAAGGTCAAGAGTCCAAGAAGCTAAGATAAGATTTAATGAGACTTATCAGACTTCACTCCTCAAGGAGAGCAGAAGTTAGCTCTAGAGACGATGCTATTAGAAAGTGGGGTTGCATAATACTTAATGCTTGGGGCTGGTGCACTGAGATGACCCAGAGGGATGGTACGGGGAGGGAGGAGGAAGGGGGTTCAGGATGGGGAACATGTGTATACCTGTGGTGGATTTATGTTGATGTATGGCAAAACCAATACAATATTGTAAAGTAATCAACTTCCAATTAAAATAAATAAATTTATATTTAAAAAAATTTTAAAAAGAAAGTGGGTCAATTCTATGATTGAGATTTCATTACATCTCTATATGGGGGGAAAGTAGAATGAAAATAAAGTTGTAAAACTCACTCATTTTGGCTGTCCCAAGTTCCAACAGTATCCACTCCAGAACAAATTTCTACTTTCTTAGATTCTCCATGAAATCAATGAATCAAAGCCCGAATTCCCTGATGGACCCTGCGTTATACTCTTTTAAGAGATCCATGGTGCTCCATGGTATATGTCTCCTTCATGGCAATGAGTAAACCATGGCAATGAGTAAATGCAAGTTAAGAACATGTGTATACCTGTGGTGGATTTATGTTGATGTATGGCAAAACCAATACAATATTGTAAAGTAATCAACTTCCAATTAAAATAAATAAATTTATATTTAAAAAAATTTTAAAAAGAAAGTGGGTCAATTCTATGATTGAGATTTCATTACATCTCTATATGGGGGGAAAGTAGAATGAAAATAAAGTTGTAAAACTCACTCATTTTGGCTGTCCCAAGTTCCAACAGTATCCACTCCAGAACAAATTTCTACTTTCTTAGATTCTCCATGAAATCAATGAATCAAAGCCCGAATTCCCTGATGGACCCTGCGTTATACTCTTTTAAGAGATCCATGGTGCTCCATGGTATATGTCTCCTTCATGGCAATGAGTAAACCATGGCAATGAGTAAATGCAAGTTAGTCTTTCTCTGGTGGGCGTCAAAGTGTAAAAGTGTAACTTGCTACTACTAATTAGAAAAAAGATATTATCAATGCCTATCACAATTCCTTAAGAAAATGTTGTATTTTAAGATAGTAACACTGATATCAGAAATCCAGCATTAGGAAATAAAGCTATAATTAGAAACTTATACATGAAACTTTCCTTTAAAATAATGTAAAGTGACAGAAATTGAATTCAGAACCCACAATAGGATATATATATATTTATATACATATATAGTATACATTTAATTATTGATTCAAAGATTATTTGCTAAGGAATGCATTGGTATAACTACCATACATTATTAAATAAGAGACTCTAAACCAAGATGGAAATGTGTACAGATGGTAAATCAGATTTCTGGATTGAAATGTCAGCTGTAATTTATTAACTCTATAATTCTGTAATCTGGGCTTCCCTGCTGGTTCAGACAGTAAAGAGCCTGCCCACAATACAGGAGACCATGGTTCACTCCCTAGCTCAGGAAAATCCCCTGGAGAAGGACATGGCAACCCACTCCAATATTCTTGCCTGGAAAATGCCATGGGTGAAGGAGCCTGGTGGGCTACAGTCCATGGAATTGCACAGAGTTGGACATGACTGAGCAACTAACACTTTCACTTTCTTTACTGTAATCTTAGGCAAGATACATAATTTATCTTCTGTAAAATAAGAATACCAGTAATTTGACAAATAAAAGCACATTTTGATAAGTTAAACTTAAAGTTTAGCTAAATAAAAATTATATGTTCATTTCTTTAAGTGTGTCTCATGCAATATTTGGAAAACACAGTAAAAATTAATTCATTGTTTATCCAAAATTCAGTTTACTGATGTCTGCCATAGACTGAATGTTTATGTTCCCCATAAAATCATATGTTAAAACCACAGCATGACGGTATTAGAAGGTGGAACTTTGGGGAGGTCATAAGGGTGGAGCCCTCATGAATGGTATCTGTGGTTTTATAAAAAATATCTCAGAGATATTCTTTATCCCTTTCACCCTATGAAGACAGATGAAAGACACAATCTATGAAACAAGAAGCAGGTTTTCAGCAGCTCAAACAGACTAAGAGAACATTCCACATGTTACACAGTAAACCTATCTTAGAGCAGTTCTGTTAAGGAGAGTTAACAGTAAGCCATACTATTGTGAAGATGTTTTATTTTTCCATTTTAATTCTCCATATTTTTAAGATCTATGAAAGTTTTAAAAATCAGTCTCTTCTTGAAATAGACAATCTTCAGTTCAGTTCAGTCGCTCAGTCATGTCCGACTCTTTGCGACCCCATGAATTGCAGCACGCCAGGCCTCCCTGTTCATCACCAACTCCTGGAGTTCACTCAGACTCACGTCCATCGAGTCCGCGATGCCATCCAGCCATCTCATCCTCTGTCGTCCCCTTCTCCTCCTACCCCCAATCCCTCCCAGCATCAGAGTCTTTTCCAATGAGTCAACTCTTCGCATGAGGTGGCCAAAGTACTGGAGTTTCAGCTTTAGCATCATTCCTTCCAAAGAAATCCCAGGGGTGATCTCCTTCAGAATGGACTGGTTGGATCTCCTTGCAGTCCAAGGGATTCTCAAGAGTCTTCTCCAACACCACAGTTCAAAAGCATCAATTCTTCGGTGCTCAGCCTTCTTCACAATCCAACTCTCACATCCATACATGACCACATGAAAAACCATAGCCTTGACTAGACAGATCTTAGTCAGCAAAGTAATGTCTCTGCTTTTGAATATACTATCTAGGTTGGTCATAACTTTTCTTCCAAGGAGTAAGCATCTTTTAATTTCATGGTTGCAGTCACTATCTGCAGTGATTTTGGAGCCCCCAAAAATAAAGTCTGACACTGTTTCCACTGCTTCCCCATCTATTTCTCATGAAGTGATGGGACCGGATGCCATGATCTTTGTTTTCTGAATGTTGAGCTTTAAATTAAGCAGTAATCATGATCTTTCTAAAACTGTTTCAAGCTGAGAGCCGATACTAAGTATTTGCTCAATGAATAGATTCAGGCTGACCACTCACAGCTGTACAGGTAGACAGCATTGTATATTTTTAAAAGGAAATAGTTTCTGCTCCATGAACAGAAGTCATTGCTTTCTGCTGCTTAGTGTTAATGGAAAAGTCTCAGTTTTGAGTCAGCTGTGGGTGGTGGCTTAGCCATTTCTTTCCTCCTTCATGCACAGACATGTGGTAAACTTCATTTGTCTAGAACTGTTTTGTCTCTCTTTTTGAAACTTTACATACAAAACAAACTTAAGGTTGCCAAAGGGAAAAGTGAGGGGTTTGAGATTAATATTCACAGACTGTTATATACAAAATATTTAAGCAACAAGGATTTACTGGGAACTATATTTGATATTTTATAATGACCTATAATGGAAAACAATTTTTAAAATAATATATATTTGTATATATTATATATATATATATGTTTATGTATGTATGTGAATCATTTTGCTGTATTCTGGAAACTAAATCAACACTGTTAATTATATTTTAATACATTTTTTTTTAAAGAAAAATTCATACTAAGTGCAGGCAGTGACGGCGGCCAGCGCACTAAGCATGGCTGAGAGCTACCCCATGTCCGAGGTCAGGGGCAGCGGCATAGAGTGCCAGGCTACTATGGTGCAGGAACGGCAGAGAGGAGCCACCCCGCATCCGAGGCTGGGGCAATGTCTGAGGCCAGGGGCAGCTGCAGAAAGGAGCAATCCCACGCCTGAGGCCAGGGCAGCAACCAGGAGGAGCAATCCCACTCCCAAGGTCAGCAGCGTTGGCTGGGAGGAGCAACCCCATGTCCAGGGAATGGTGGCTGTGCAGGTGCAGGAAGGCCTAGAGGAGCCATCCCACATTGAAGGTCAGGAAGGGCAGTGGGAGGAGGTACCCCTCATCCAAGGTAAGGAGCAGCGGCTGTGCTTTGCTGGAGCAACCGTGAAGAAATACCCCACGCCTAAGGTAAGAGAAACCCAAGTAAGATGGTAGGTCTTGCAAGAGGGTATCAGAGGGCAGACACACTGAAACCATACTCACAGAAATCTAGTCAATCTAATCACACTTGGACCACAGCCTTGTCTAACTCAATGAAACTAAGCCATGCCAGTGGGGTAACCCAGGACAGGCGGGTCATGGAGGAGAGGTCTGACAGAATGTGGTCCACTGGAGAAAGGAATGGCAAACCACTTCAGTATTCTTGCCTTGAGAACCCCATGAACAGTATGAAAAGGCAAAATGATAGGATACTGAAAGAGGTACTCCCCAGGTCAGTAGGTGCCCGATATGCTACTGGAGGTCAGTGGAGAAATAACTTCAGAAAGAATGAAGGGATGGAGCCAAAGCAAAAACAACACCCAGCTGTGGATGTGACTGGTGACAGAAGCAAGGTCCGATGCTGTAAAGAACAATGTTGCATAGGAACCTGGAATGTTAGGTCCATGAATCAAGGCAACATATACAAAACTAACTAAAAATGATGAGTTTATTTCTTTAATTGATAAAGGTGATCACAATACTAATCTACCAGAGTTGAAAGGATTACATTAGTGTATATTTATATGTGGGCTTTCCTGGTGCCTCAGAGGGTAAAGAATCTGCCTGCAATGTGGGAGATGTGGGTTAAGTCCCTGAGTTGGGAAGATCCTCTGGAGGAGAGCATGGCAACCCACTCCAGTATGCTTGCCTGCAGAATCCCCATGGATAGAGGAGCCTGGCAGGCTACACTCCATGGGGTTGCAGAGTTGGACGTGACTGAGTGACTAAGCACAACACAGCATACATGTGTATGTCAGTTATGTACAGAAATATCACATACACTAAGATACATTTAACTCAAACATAAAGACACACATGTGTACACACGTCATTTTATATACATTTTCTTTTCAGTTTTTTTGAGATCATAACCCTAACCAATCCCTACACCATAACCCTAAGTTACCATCTTAATTCTACCATGCTCTTCTGCTCTTTCCTACACTGGATACTAACTCCATCTAGTAGGGCTTTCTAAGATTTTCAATATAATATCAAACTTAGGGTAAATTGGCAAAATAATACAATGAATTTCTGTATATCTTTTATCATCTTTGTTTTCCATCATTTGCCTTACCATCTCCAGTCCCTCAAAACATTTGAAGGTAATTTTTGGAAAGGATTCATCTCTTTTCTCTGGTACTTCAGAGCACATTTTCTAAAAACAAGAACAAACATATTTTCTTGTATTTTACCATAAATTTCTTCTTTTACATGGATGCTCAGTAAGCCACTTATTTTAGAAACACTTGAGAAGATACTGATTTAATAAATAACCTGTATGTTTCTGAGTCCATATTCAGTTCAGTTCAGTTCAGTCACTCAGTCGTGTCCGACTCTTTGTGACCCCATGAATCGCAGCATGCCAGGCCTCCCTGTTCATCACCAACTCCCAGAGTTCACCCAGACTCACATCCATCGAGTCCATGATGCCATCCAGTCATCTCATCCTTGGTCGTCCCCTTCTCCTCCTGCCCCCAATCCCTCCCAGCATCAGAGTCTTTTTCACTGAGTCAACTCTTAACATGAGGTGGCCAAAGTACTGGAGTTTCAGCTTTAGCATCATTCCTTCCAAAGATATCCCAGGGTTGATATCCTTCAGAATGGACTGGTTGGATCTCCTTGCAGTCCAAGGGACTCTCAAGAGTCTTCTCCAACACCACAGTTCAAAAGCATCAATTCTTCAGTGCTCAGCCTTCTTCACAGTCCAACTCTTATATCCATACATGACCACAGGAAAAACCATAGCCTTGACTAGACGGACCTTAGTCAGCAAAATCATGTCTCTGCTTTTGAATATACTATCTAGGTTGGTCAATACACGAAAAAACTGTACAAAAAAGATCTTCATGACCCAGATAATCATGATGATGTGATCACTAATCTAGAGCCAGACATCTTGGAATATGAAGTCAAGTGAGCCTTAGAAAACATCACTACAAACAAAGCGAGTGGAGGTGATGGAATTCCAGTTGAGTTGTTTCAAATCCTGAAAGATGATGTTGTGAAAGTGCTGCACTCAACATGCCAGCAAATTTGGAAAACTCAGCAGTGGCCACAGGACTGGAAAAGGTCAGTTTTCATTCCAATTCCAAAGAAATGCAATGCAAAAAATTGCTCAAACTACCTCACAATTGCACTCATCTCACATGCTAGTAAAGTAATGCTCAAAATTCTCCAAGCCAGGCTTCAGCAATATGTGAACTGTGAACTCCCTGACGTTCAAGCTGGTTTTAGAACAGGCAGAGGAACCAGAGGTCAAATTGCCAACATCCGCTGGATCATGGAAAAAGCAAGAGAGTTCCAGAAAAACATCTATTTCTGCTTTAGTGACTATGCCAAAGAATTTGACTGTGTGGATCACAATAAACTGTGGAAAATTCTGAAAGAGATGGGAATAACAGATCACCTAACCTGCCTCTTGAGAAATCTGTATGCAGATCAGGAAGCAACAGTTAGAACTGGACATGGAACAACAGAATGGTTCCAAATAGGAAAAGGAGTACATCAAGGCTGTATACTGTCACCCTACTTATTTAACTTATATGCAGAGTACATCATGAGAAACGCTGGACTGGAAGAAACACAAGCTGGAATCAAAATTGCCAGGACAAATATCAAAACCTCAGATATGCAGATGACACCACCCTTATGGCAGAAAGTGAAAAGAAACTAAAAAGCCTCTTGATGAAAGTGAAAGAGGAGAGTGAAAAAGTTGGCTTAAAGTTCGACATTTAGAAAACGAAGATCATGGTATCTGGTCCCATCACTTCACGAGAAATAGATGGGGAAACATTGGAAACAGTGTCAGACTTTATTTTTGGGGGCTCCAAAATCACTGCAGATGGTGACTAGAGCCATGAAATTAGAAGATGCTTACTCCTTGGAAGAAAAGTTATGACCAACCTAGATAATATATTCAAAAGCAGAGTCCATATTAGTTCTCCTAAATCAAAATATTTAGGAATAAGGCCCAGGAATTTTAACATATTTCCAATCTAGGTAGCATTGCTTTGAGTTTGCTAGTGTAGAGAGATAAAAAATAAACAAAACAATAACAACACAAAGCACAATCTTATGGCTTAATTCTGGTATACAAAACATGGGGAGGCCAGTTACAACCAGAAGGCAATGTGTTTAAGAGAAGAAAACCAACAGATTCTATGACATGTGCCTCAGAACCAGAGAATTAAATTTCTTACATCAAAATTTTTCTTAATATCACAAAAGATTAAGTGCATTTTATTTTCAAACTGGTAGAAGAAATCCATCAAAAATTAATCCATGAACAATAATTTAAATATTGAGTTTCCTGGATACTTTACTTTCATGAATCATTCTTTTCTATTCTGGAATTCAAGATGGGTTTTCACCCACAGCTATCAATTTTGTAGTGCATTTGGTGAAAGGATAGTATTACTAATTCCTGTGAGTACATGAAGCATCATTATACAGTGCTTCAGCCAGTTTTCTTCATGTCTGCTGAGATAGAAGGAGGAAAACTGGATTTTATCTGCCATAGATGGTATTAAGTTGGATTTAGTGGCAACACTGGGACTCCAGGATTAGATTGTTTTCAAAATGAAAGTCTCATCTGTGGGAGCTGTCAGTAAAGCACTGAATTCATCTATTCATTCCAGGACATTTTTGCTCTAATAATGCTGAAGCACATTACAGCGAGAGTGGGAGGTTTCACAATTCCTTTCATTTTCCTAGACATCTTTAAACAACCTAGGGCTCCTCGAGCATGTTAAAACAGAGCTTTTTGAGAAAGGGAAGGACCCGGACTTGGTCCTGCGTTTACCTGGCACCAGGGGTCCAGAGTTGACCAGAGCTGCCCGATATACACAGGGGGGCTCTCAGCATGTGTTTGTAGAGGCAAAATGTTGAGCCCATAATACTCAAGAGTTCTCACCAGATTGATTTTTTCCTTTCATTTATATAGATATGACATTTCCACAACAATTTTTTATACAGTAACACAGACACATTGAAAAACAAGCTTTATGCTTTCTATGATTAAAAAAACATTTTCCCCCAGACATATCAAATATTTCACATTTCCATTACATTCACATTTAGATCTTCTTAATATCTTAAATTTTGATATGAAATTTAAAGAACTAAATTATCTCACCATTATTTTTTAAACTCAAAAACTCCTTGCTTTGAATTTTGACAGAATTTTGAACTTCCTCTCATCTTTGGATTTTATGATGACTTAAACACGTATATGTGGATTCCATATATTATATTATATATATTCTAGACTATATAATAATCATATCAGTAAAAATTATAACATTTTCCTTGCTCTTGGAGTCCAGCTTTGAGAGGTTTTTAATCCCTCTATCAATCCAGTTATGAATTAGATATCNCATCTAGATGTGTATAAGAGACAGTCTTTGGATTTTATGATGACTTAAACACGTATATGTGGATTCCATATATTATATTATATATATTCTAGACTATATAATAATCATATCAGTAAAAATTATAACATTTTCCTTGCTCTTGGAGTCCAGCTTTGAGAGGTTTTTAATCCCTCTATCAATCCAGTTATGAATTAGATATCTTCATTTACTCCAAAGCAAGCAACCAAAATAATAACAGATTCTGGTAACAGGTTTTATCGTATTATGAGTGTTTATCAAACACATCTGAATTCTGAATAGTGCAGGATTATTATTTTTTTCCAGGGAAGAAAGAATGTGTGTCACTAATTTTAAAAAAAAGACACATTTTAAAATGAAGTATTTGAAGCCATTGTTATTGGTTTATATATAAGATGTGTGGTGGTGGTGTGTATTTGTGTTTTTACATTGACAAGCAATTATGTAATTGCATTTCTTGGAACCAGCCTGGTCTGTCACTTCAGACTGCAGTTATATCACAGTCAAACTGTTAGCAATGCAGTGAGTTGTACCCTAATGGCAAATTGAAGATAAAGATATATTCTTAGTCTTAATTTGTCAGGATGCCATTCTCCAGGGTAAGAGAACACAAAAAGGAAGTAGGCAAAAGGTGGCTTCAGTAAGTCTCAACCATAACATCTGTTCCTCTCTGCTCTTTGGCAAAATCCTTCCAAAACCTGCCTTCCAGGAAATACACAGAAACTTAGCTCAATCTTTTAAAAGTCTGTTTATCAAAATGGAAGAATACAAAGTATTTGTAAATCTTAATTGTGAAATTTATGTCCTTTTAGGTACTAAAATACAACAGAAATTCAATACATGATTTTCTCTAAATCCTTCATATAGCATCATATGAGCAGGACAATATTTATGTGCCATGTTTAGGATTATTCTTATCATTTTCTCATCAATAAATTGTGTTAGTTTGCTTGGGCTAATAATTAAACATCACAGCCTGGGTTACTGTATTAACAGCATAAATATATTTCTCACCCTTCTGGAAGCTGAAGTCCCAGATGCAGGTTCAACAGGGTTCCATGTCTGATGAGAACTTTCTCCCTCCCTGTAGACAGAGATGCAGTTTTCAAACAGCCTTTCCTCTACACATCCTAGGAGAAAGTGAGCCTTCTGGTCTCTCCTCTTATTAGGACGCTAATCCTGTTGGATCAGGGCCTCAGTCTTATGATCTCATTTTAACCTTAATTATCCCTGAGAGACCTCATCTCCAAATCCAGCATTACTGTGGTTAAGATGTCAATATAGGAATTTAGGTGTGACACAAATGTTTAGTTTATAACAATAAGGCAATTTTTTTGTTTGTTTAATTAGAAGCTTTAGAAGTTTTAAAATAATTTTAATCACAGACTACATTTTACATCTTATAGAACTTGTAGCAGTCTTGTTAAGTTTCTGAACACTATCACCAAAAACAGGAGCAAATGGACATAAGAATGTTTGCTTACATTTCAGGTGATTTTGTCTTTCTCGGGGTATACCCAAGGACATCTTCACCACCCAGGGATCCACACACCAGAGGTTAATATTCTCCTAAGTTATTCAGATTATAGCATGAAAAATTTTAAAAGATCAAAAAATGCTCAGGAATTCAAAACTGAAAATGCAAGTGAGGAATTAAAAAATATAATGACTTGTATACAAAGCTAATTGATCAACAGATGATGAAATGACATAAAAACAAACAAAATGAAAAACGAGTGTTCTGCTATATTCCTAAGGTCCTATCCTTGTCATCATCATTGAAGAAATAAGATCATAAAAACATTGCTGCTTTCTGCTAGCAACCCTCATGGCATAAGAGTAATATAATTGGCTGGGGTTGCTCCTACAGAGGGCAACTTTTAAGGACAATGACAAAACATAATCTGATTTCCTTATTGAGAGAAACACTGCCATGTGTTTCCTGAAATCAATACAGAACTTTTTTTTTTGGACTTAAAACCCTTATGAAAAATGTAGATATAGTTTTTCAGTATCTACAATTTTTGGTAAAATAATTTTGAATTCTGGTGTTTATTCTTTTCAATGGCACCCCACCCCAGTACTCTTGCCTGGAAAATCCAATGGACGGAGTAGCCTGGTGGGCTGCAGTCCATGGGGTCGCTAACAGTCGGACAGACTGAGCGATTTCACTTTCACTTTTCTCTTTCATGCATTGGAGAAGGAAATGGCAACCCACTCCAGTGTTCTTGCCTGGAGAATCCCAGGGATGGGGGAGCCTGGTGGGCTGCCATCTATGGGGTCACACAGAGTCAGACATGACTGAAGTGACTTAGCAGCAGTAGCAGCAGCATTCTTTTCTTAATTTGTTAATATCTACCTAATAAGATAGAAGCCATAAGCATAGTACATACCATTCTGCTCGTTGGTAAAATATTAATATTCTTATCTATTAATTTAAATAATCGATGGTAAACAATATATACTGTTTCCATCTTTTCAGATTCATCATAAATCTGGACCAAATATGACACTTTGAGAGAACCACATGTGAGAGAGAGAGAGCAGTCTCTGATTTAATTCAAATTTTAGATGATAAGAAGAGTCTGCAAAAATTTCCCCCTATGATAGACTTAAATATGTATATTCAAAATAGATGACACTTAAATACTGCATATATTCTAATATTGTCTCCAAAAGATGAAGTAAATAAAGAATTATTCAGATATACATGCTCACTGAGGTTTAGAAATCTTTTCACTATTGCACTGGCTGAGTGCAGGAAGAGCAGGGCTCCCTAGCCCACCAAGGGGGAAAAGCTCCCTTTGTCTTGGAGATATTTCCTGGGTGGTCAGAAATCCTGGAATTGTTAATGTGGGACAGTGAGCTTTTCCTTTGTTAGCGAGTTTTTTTTTTTTTTTTTTTTTTTGTCATTGTGCTTAATTGAGCCAATATGAGATCATTCTGTCTATAGGAGACATCCTCTGCATCCACTGGCCAGTGTAGGGTATTCATTCACATCCATTTTGAAAAGTTGTAGCAAAAGTAGTTGGCAACCCACTCCAGTACTCTTGCCTGGAAAATCCCATGGATGGAGGAGCCTGGTAGGCTGTAGTCCGTGGGGTCACTAAGACTGAACGACTTCACTTTCACTTTTCACTTTCATGCATTGGAGAAGGAAATGGCAACCCACTCCAGTGTTCTTGCCTGGAGAATCCCAGGAACAGGAGAGCCTGGTGGGCTGCTGTCTATGGGGTCGCACAGAGTTGGACACGACTGAGGCGACTTAGCAGCAGCAGTTTGTCATTGTAAGAAATTTGCCTATATATATTAGAACTGGAAGCATCACTCTGCTTGAAGAGGAGTTAAAGAAAAGGAATTGAACATAGCTGTCAAATATAATAACATCCTTGGAGAAGTGAGGCTGCTTAGGCTCATGTTTATTACCAGGATCTCATCAGTGGCTAAAGGGATTGTGTTGGAGAGGAGGGGTCCTTTGTCAATGCTCCTGGAGAGCAGGAATTTGAAGAGATCTAGTACCTCAATCTGTGCCTCATTTTGGTTCCTACTATCTTGCATACCAGGGATATTCTTCACCTCAACACAGGACAGTGGAATTCCCCAAAGAATTATTCTCACTATTATTAGGTTCATGGCCTCTGTAGCCCAACAACTACTACATCCACCAGTTAGGCCACTAAAGAACGAAGATTTCTGGGAAATATCATAGACTTTGGTTCATGAATAAGGCCAGGCTTGGAACTCTGCTCCAGCACTAAGAGCCTTGGGACCTTCAGTGAGCAAAGTAACTTATTTGAGCCCTGGTTTTTTCAGCTGCAAATGGAAATAATGAGAACACCCATCCTATAAATTTTCTCTGAGGATTAAATTAGAACACATCTGTAAGTCACTTAACAGATGTATAGTACAGAGAAAGACCTTAATAAATTACAAATGTCAAATCAACTCAGCTTGTGCATGCATGCCAGAGTGTTACACTAAGGTTCATCCAAGTGCAGTTTTACTTGGTCACTAGAAGCTTGTATTAACCAGAGTGAATTAATTAAGGAAAGATCAAGTTTGACCGATCATTAGGGAAGCTTAGTAAAAATCATGCCCAGATTACTTTGGAGAAATATGATATTTTCCAGTTGAAACCTTTGGGAATATAACGTGACTTCCAGAAATTTTCTGAGTGTTCATCTTTCTCATTATGATTTATGAATACTGGACCCATATCACAGTTTCACTTGTCCCTGGTCCTTCATCAACTGGCCCTCTTGCAAAAAGATAAATAGGGTGGTCTGACTCTGGTGACCCTTAATGTAATGCTGGACTTTCCAGCTCTCTCTTTTGCTCATTTGAAATAACAAATGGCAACATCATGCAATGGAAGAAGCAAATCCCTGGATTTGCTACTTGGAAGTGAGAAAGGAGAAAGTTGCCCAGGTTTGACCTTACCAGTTGGTCTCTAAGTGAGCAAGAAATGTATTTCCTACTGAAACCACACAGTTGTTTTTTTATAGTAATAGATATTTCATAATATACAGTTTTTTTCCTTTTCTTGGAGGATTGCAAAGCATTTTTAATAAAAAATATCACTGATGTGAAAAGTTACTATTTGAAGTTGATTAAAAGCTGACTTATGGATATTGATCACCTGAGTGTTATTTGAAGATATTCAAATTGTCTCTTCTAGTCTTTCAATGATTTTGGGAGAATTTTACTAATTGATGAAAATAATAAGGCTTAAATTTATTTCATAATCTATCTTCTCATAGTTAGATTAAATGTTATTATTTGATTATAATCAAGGTATACAATTATAAGTGTGAAAACTGACTAATCAATAAGCAATGTAAGCAAAATATTAAATTATATACAAAAATATTGAAGGAAAATTGTGTTTTATTTGTGGAAAAAAGAAAGAAACATAAGAGCATTTTTGATGACAGAGGAAATTAAAATCAAGATAAAATAGAAAAAGTATTTTAGATCTGAGTTACTGCCTAGGTATGCTAAAAGAGTAAGTCAAGGCTATATATTGTCACCCTGCTTATTTAATGTATATGCAGAGTACATCATGAGAAATGCTGAGCTGGATGACATACAAGCTGGAATCAAGATTGCTGGGAGAAATATCAGTAACCTCAGATATGCAGATGACACCACCCTTATGGCAGAAAGTGAAGAAGGACTAAAAAGCCTCTTGATGAAAGTGAAAGAGAAGAGTGACAAAACTGGCTTAAAACTCAACATTCAGAAAACTAAGATTATGGCCTCTGGTCTTATCACTTCATGGCAAATAGATGGGGAAACAATGGAAACAATGACAGCCTTTATATCTGGGGGCTTCAAAATCACTGAAGATGGTGACTGCAGCCGGTGACTGCAGCCATGAAATTAAAAGATGTTTGCTCCTTGGAAGAAAAGTTATGACCAACCTAGACAGCATTTTAATAAGCAGAGACATTACTTTTCCACAAAAGTCCATCTAGTCAAAGCTACGGTTTTTCCTGTAGTCACGTATGGGTGTGAGATTTGGACTATAAAGAAAGCTGAGTGCCGAAGAATTAATGCTTTTGAATTGTGGTATTGGAGAAGACTTTTGAAAGTAACTTGGACTTCAAGGATAACCAACCTGTCCATCCTAATGGAAATCAGTCATGAATATTCATTGGAAGAACTGATGTTGAAGCTCAAATTCCAATACTTTTGTTACCCAATGCAAAGAACCAACTCATTTGAAAAGACCCTGATGCTGGGTGAAGACAGGAGATGAAAGGGACGACAGAGATTTTTGGATGGCATTACTGACTCTATGGACATGAGTTTGAGAAGGTTCGGGAGTTGGTGATGGACAGGGAAGCCTGGCATGTTGCAGTCCATGGGGTTGCAAAGAGTCAGATATGACTGAGCAACTAATCTGCATTGAACTCATGCTTCTTAATTCTCTTACTAGCATTAACAATATAAACTCTCAAGACCTCAATTCCAAATTTATTGGAGTCTCAGTGGCCAACAGAATTAAATGTGATAGAATGTAAAATAGTTATAATAGGTCTTCAACAGATATCCCTTTCTTTTTTTTTCCTCTGTTCTTATTTTGAGACAAAACTTGACTGCGTGTGCTCAGCTGTATATGGCTCTTTGTAACCCCATGGACTGTAGCCCGCCATGAACCTCTGTCCATGGGTTTTCCCAGGAATAATACTGGTGTGGATACCATTTCCTCCTCCTGGGGTCTTCCTGACCCAGAGATTGAACCCATGTCTCCAGTGTTTTCTGCATTTGCAGATGGATCTTTTACCACTGAGCCACTAGGGAAGCCTGAGAAACAGTAGCAAAGTAATTACAAGTCAGTGCAGGAAGAAGACATAAGGAGAGATAAAAATTAGGAAAATCTCCAGTAATCTATGGATTTGCTTCATCTTCTTAAGCAAGTGATATGTAAACTGAGAATGGGAGAGTATGCAGGTGAAGGTTGGATAAAATCTTCTAACTCTAGGGAATAGGATGTTCACAGGCTCGGATTAGAGACGATGATGAATTTGAAAAGCTACAAATTGAGCTGGGATGAAACCGCAGAGAAGATGAAGGATGTGAACTCAAGGGAGAGAGGGAAGTGAGCTAGAAGGTTTGAGGAGATTTAACTTGTGCACTGAGGGCAGTGAGGAGTCTGCTCTTCACTTTCTGGTGTTCTTTGCAATATAACTCACTTTATTTCCCCAGCTCAGCTTATGACTTAGTTTAGTCAATGAGATGAGGCAGAAGCATATAAGGATGACAGCTCTGAACTTAGACCTTAAGAAACCTCACATGTGACTTCTTATACCCTTGAACTTCTCTCAACACTGTGAGAAGATGAGTCTACTATAAAATTCAGCACACGGGAGGTGATGGAAGGCACAGGGAGTAGATTTTCTCAACTAAGCATCCAAGCTAAGCTGCTCAATAATGTCCCCACAAATAAAGCTCTCTTAGACCCCAACTCATGCACAAAGGTAACCAGTCCATCTGCCCACACTTGCGTGCATGCTAAGTAACTTCAGTCATGTTTGATTCTTTATGGCCCTGTGGACTGTAGCCTGCCAGGATCCTCTGTCCATGGGATCCTCCAGGCAAAAATACTGGAGTGGGTTGCCATGCCCACCTCCTGCATTGGCAAGTGGGTTCTTTACCACTAAAGCCAACTGCAAAACCCACCCATATGTCTCCAGATAAAATTCAGGATGATTGGAGACAGAAATAAAAGAGGTGCATAGATTTAAGAGTTATTTGAGACATTGGGAAAAAAGAAAAAAAAAACAAGGGCCTGATGTATTTTGTGTATGTTATGCCAATCTTGAGGAATCATGGAAAGATCTACTTCTGGCTCTTGATGTTTACTAAAACAGGGATATTTAAAGCATAAAATGTTGGAGACAGAAGGGGTGACAACCTTAAAGATGGTGTGAAAAAAGGGATATTAAATTATCACAGAAGAATTGTCATCATAGTGATGTTGGAATCATGGACTGAAGGACATATTTAAGAGTCATTCAGAAACAAATGGGAAGATATAAAAATGCTTCTTGATTTATTGGAAAAGCCTGAGTCAGGTGAAAGCATTTTAAATATAACCCCAAATGCCTGACTGTGGCACCCTGTGTCTTTGGCAGGGGCGGGTTCTGAGGACTATCCCAGACAAACATGCACGTGGTATGGAGGAGGGCCCCTGTAGATGTATCAACGATATAAAGATTCTACTTAAACTGAATAAATATATCTTTCAGGGGTCGGTGTAGAAACATCCCAGACATTTGCAGCTCCTAAATATATCCATAGGCTGATGATTCAGAAAAATGAGCAAAAATATGGACAAATTTAAACCCAGTTACCTCAGCCTGGAAATGTCAGTCACTGTCCTTGGAAATAGTGTTTTTTTTCACCTCTGCACTACTGATATTTTAGCTTGATAACTTTTGGGGTGGGAGCTCTCCTGTGCAGTACAGGATATGCAGCAGCATCTCTGGAGAGCAAGTCACTAAATACCAGTGGTACCCCCTGTATTGTGGCAACTAAAACCGTCCTCAGATGCTGCAAATATAACCTTCTGGTACAAAATGGTTTTGATAAAGAGACACTGCTTTTGAGGATAGGTTATTTTATGATTCAGAAAATCAAATATTTAAGCAGGAATTTAACCAAGTATATCAAAACCATAGTAATAATATTGCTGTTTATAATATTAATGATTAGTAAATGTTTACTTCTTTAAGCATTTTAAAATGATTTCAAAAGTATCTTAAAACAAGAAACTTTCTGGGATAATGTAAATGTTCTATATTTTGTTTGGGTATGCATTTAATGGATGTACCATTTGTCAAAAACGTACTGATATGAACTCTTGTGATCTGTGCAGTTAAATTAATTATAATTAATAATTTTAAGAAATGATAAAACTTTGCTAACATTCAAAAGAAATCTAAGTCTTAATCTTTCATTCTGAGCAGAAAGTGTAAGATAATTTGATTGTGTATTCTTGTATTGCAATGTTTGACAGCATTTATAACTATTCTATTTGCAAGAGTTTAAAGACTTTTAAGATTTTCTTGGTTAGGCATTTAAACTTTCTTTGTCAGACACATGAAGTCACTAAATAATAATACTTAAATTCATAAATATATTTTATAGTATTAAAGAAAATCTAATTAACTAGGTTTTGGAAAGTTTTAAAGAGAATTCATGGAGAAGAGAAGAGGGAGGGGTTAGTTAGAGATGACTGGAATGAGATGAGGTGGGATCAAAAGAGGAGAGAGCAAGCTAGCCAGTAATCACTTCCTTATGTGCGCTCCACAGTCTGGACCGCTCAGAGGTATTCACGGAGTTATACAGGGTAGAGAAGAGGGAGGAAGTAGACAGAGGTGGCTAGGAGAATAAAAGAGGGAAATGAAAAGGAGAGAGACAGATCTAGCCAGTAACCAGTTCCTTAAGTGTTCTCCCCCATCTAGAACACACAGTGATTCACAGAGTTGGGTAGAGAAGAGAAGGGGGAGAGAAGANTGAAAAGTTTCTCCACCTTGAGGGACACCCAGAGAGGTTCTCTGAGTTACATGGAGAAGAGAAGAGGGAGGGGTTAGTTAGAGGTGACTGGAATGAGATGAGGTGGGATTAAAAGAGGAGAGAGCAAGCTAGCCAGTAATCACTTCCTTATGTGCGCTCCACAGTCTGGACTGCTCAGAGGTATTCACAGGGTTATACAGGGTAGAGAAGAGGGAGGAAGTAGACAGAGGTGGCTAGGAGGATAAAAGAGGGAAATGAAAAGGAGAGAGACAGATCCAGCCAGTAACCAGTTCCTTAAGTGTTCTCCCCCATCTAGAACACACAGAGATTCACAGAGTTGGGTAGAGAAGAGAAGGGGGAGAGAAGAGACAGAGGCCTCTTGGTGGATAAAAAGCAGAGTCCAAAGGAGGAGAGAGTGGTCAAGCCAGTAATCTCACTCTCAGGTAAAACTGAGTAGTGAAATTTGGGTTTTTTAAAGTACAGAATTGACAACAAAAACCAAAAAGCAGAGATTAAAAATCTAGAGTAAAAAAAATTTTTTTAAGTAATAAAAAAATAAAAATCTAGAGTAGAGGTTGGATTTTCAAAAATACAATATTAAAGAAAAGAAGAAGAAAGGGGGAAATAAGCCACAATAATTATTAAAACAACAGTAACAACAACCTCACTAAAACTATATATGGCTTTTGCTTTAAAAAATAGGGTTTATAGAAATAAAAATTGAAGGAGAAATAGAGTACTTAACAATTTTAAAAAGTTAGAAAAAAAAAGACAAAAAAGAAAAGAAGAAAATGTAACCACACAACAACATCAACAAATAACAACAACAACAACAACAACAAAACCCCCCCAAAAAAATGGGAAAAGAAAAAAAAAAAGAATGATTGTAAAAATAGTAAAGATATGTCTGACCCTTTCTCTGGTGTTGTGGGCTGTGTGGGGTCAGTTCCAAGGCGCTTCCTTTTTTTTTTTTTTTTAAACTTCTGTTTACTGGTCTCTTCAGTGTCTGATTTCTGTCCTGTCACAGAGGGGGTGGTGATGGACACTTTGTTTGTTTGTTTGTTTTCTCAGGCTCACTTGTTCAGTTGAGCTGTGGGGAGGGATGGATGCTGCAAACAAATAATTTTTTTTTTTTTTTAAACTTCTGTTTACTGGTCTCTTCAGTGTCTGATTTCTGTCCTGTCACAGAGGGGGTGGTGATGGACACTTTTTTTGTTTGTTTGTTTTCTCAGGCTCACTTGTTCAGTTGAGCTGTGGGAAGGGATGGATGCTGCAAACAAATAACACAATCGTGTGCCTGCAGTGTCTCAGCCCCGCTGGACCTGACCCTGTTCGAGGTGCACAAACCACTCAGGCTCTACGTTGCTCTGCCGGAAACTGTCTGAGGTCAGCCCTAGGCTGCATGCCCTTCCCCAATCTAAGCCACTCAGGTTTGGCGTTCAGGTAGCCTTCAGCGGCGCAGGTTCTGTTGTGACTGTGTTTTGTGCCCTTCCCAGGTCTGAGTAGCTCAGGTATTTGGCGAGCACGGTAGCTGCAACTTGTCACCTTTCCCGTATCTGCTGCTCAGTTTTCTCGGTGTACTGCTGGCACCTCTTGTGAGGCGGATAGTGACTGTCCAGAACCCCCAGCAGTCTTAGCAAAGAAGCCTGCTTGCAATTTGGTAGGTAAAGTCTCTCTGGGGCTGCGATTGCCCCCTTCCAGCCCTTCCAGCTCTGGCTGCCTGTCGCCGGCAGGGGGATGGTCTGTAGCCGCCTAGTTCTTTTCCGCCCTTTGTTCCATGTGCAGACCTGGCAGTGTCTTATGTTTGAGCTTTTCGCGTGGAAGCTATCCCACAGTCTGGTTTGCTAGCCACAGTTAGTTCATTCTGGTTACGCACGGCGGGACGCTCCTGTCCGATTCTGAAAAGCACTGCAGCCCGCGCCTGCCGCGCCTCCCTGCCCTGCCCCCACTTGCTAATGGCGGACGCAGGTGTTTGTGCTGCTTTTCTGCTGGGCGAGTTACTGTTGGGCTTGCAATCTGTTGGTTTTAATTATTGATTTATTTTTCCTTCCTGTTATGTTGCCCTCTGTGTTTACAAGGCTCGCCACAGACTCGGCAGGGAGAGTGTTTCTTGGCATTTGGAAACCTCTCTTCTTAAGCTT